>VXAL01001502.1:106994-132900 GCA_013399475.1 Chauna torquata | reverse complement strand
TAAAACATAAAAAAAAAAAAAGGGGCACAAGCCTCTTCCTCTTGTTTTATGCTCTATCAAGCCATTCTACAAGTAAAGTACTAGTATTCAGATAGAAAATCAAGTTTAAAAGTTCAATTTCTCTGATATTCTGCAGACATTTTCCATAGAAATCCAACTGAAAGCTTACCTGGGCATGTTCAAGAACTCGGAGAACTTAGGCTTTAGGTATCATAAATGTTTTTATGAGTGGAAGATTATTTTGGAACTTTGATTACATACATTGAAATACTTAATCTGCTAATCAGCCAACAGATTCTACAAAACAACTGCTTTCTCCCATAGCTGCAGTTTGCTGGTCTGTTCATCTTTAATACAGCCTCAGATAATGGGAAGTGAAAGCACTCATGAACATGGTATCTCCACAAACGCTGTCCTGTGGGTTTATTTTATCTATGTGGCATACTCATTTTAACTAACTTAAAAGCTCACTTGAAAGCTGTGGGTTTTGGTGGTTTTTTTTTGTTTGTTTTCTTAAACCAGTGCTGCCTAATACCTTAAGTATTCCACTCATATTGGCTACTTAAAGCATTCACTCATACAAGAGTAACTTGTCTGAAAAACTCAGAAGAGAAAAGAACACAAGAAAAATAAGACACATACGTCTGTGCTATCAAATAAGGTACTTCTCATTATTTTACAAAGAAATAGATGAAATTAAGTTCTTTTTTTTATGTCATTATTTTTAAAAAAGGTGTTCAGAATATCTAGGTTTATCTTACATTTGTCACCAAGTACAGGATTTATTTGCTAGAGTTACTTTCTCAAAAACCAACAGCAACTAAACAGATTTTAATTAAAAAATATGCCAGCTTCTAACTACAGGTTGGACTCAGAAAATAAACAAAAAATTCTTCCTTGTATAACAAAACATTACCAAGATTTACAACTTTTTTTTTTTTGTTTTTTGCTCCATAGGAAATTATTTAATGGGACCAGTGCTCCTAAAGATGGCTAGTATTTGCTTAACTATACCATTTTGTTTTCACCCTTGAGCTTTATTTTTGGAACACCATCATCCAATACCAAGTTATGATGAAAAGTAGTTTCAGTGCCCCAGTGTGCAGATCACGTTCTCTTATTGAGCTCCCTGCCCTTTCCTACCTGTCCTTCCTCCCTCCCATCTTCAAATAAGTAAAGCTTGATCTTTTCCTTGATCTTTCTGTAAAAAACAATCTATAATATTGACCTCTAAGAGGCTGCTAGCAATTAGATTTCCCAAGAGGCTACAAGAATGAAAGCAATGTTAGATTCACAAATTGTAACAATTCTGGGGGCTTTTCTGAGTAAACGTTCTTCACCAGGCAAAGGTGCAGATAAGCATTAGCTAAGCAAGACAGTCAGCAGTGCTGGTCTCCAAGTCACCTTCCCCTTCAACTCAGGCTACTGCTCTCATCCTTGAAAGCCGTCAACCCAATCCAGAGGAACCCTTCGTTTCTTCAGGTACTATCCCTCAGCCAGAACTTCCACTGTGTATAAAAGCTTGATACATCTCAAACATCAGTCATCTCCTACAGATATGTGGTGATCAGTTGTCCTTTGTCTGTCATATTGATGAAAAGTGCCCAACAGGTTTCTTCGCTGTGGACTGATAAAAAGGACCAATAAATGGGTCTGAAAGAAACAGCTAGCAGAAAAAGAGCAGCAAAAAAAGTCCTGCATGCTTTCTGTGTATAGAGATCATTTTCATTATTCAGTAAAAATATTAATCACACTTTAGAAAGAATGCTCTCAGCCACTTTATTAAGTTTTACTGGAAATTCTTACTTATATTTATATAACCTTTTCTTTGTGAACAATTACTTATAATGTAGCATACCTTAGGAGCTTGAAAATACCATTCAGTAGCCAGCACAGCTAAACACTTCTTGAGAAGTTTCTCACTTGAAAATTAATTTCCCTACATACCCAAGCTTTGCTATTCTTTAATAAATTAATCCAGAACATTATTCAATTGGTTTGTTTTCACATCTTGGAAGGGCAAACATCAGTCTTGGGGCCAGACCACCAATTTTCAGATGAATCCTTTTGTTTTGTGCTTGACATTTTAAGAGGCATTTTGCAAACGATTTTATCTCCCAAATACTCTCACGAAGTCTATTCAGAAAACAGAGTCAGCAGACCTTAGGCTGTCCCAACACCCCCTTTCTTTTAATAGATTGAATCACAGGCCATTTACTTATAAAGACCTTGGATACTAAAGGACTCCCCAGGCATCTAGAATCTGTAAGTCAGTGGGATCTCCTGCCTTTAAAATAACTTTCTTTCAGATGATTAGGGAAAAAATGGTGAAGTATTTTCAGCCATTGGCATTTAAGTCCTTTTGTTGACACTGCGAATAATGCAACACCTGTTAGAATAAAATGGCATTTTTAAAACTAAATTTGTTCTGAAGTCACTAAGAGGTCTCTGCCATATTTTCATACATAAAACTTTCATTACAGATGGATGTGTCAAACTGTATTTGTATGTGCCTGCATGTTCAAAGGAGAGATCTGCAAGCAAACGTAGCAGTCGTTTGCTATGCAACCTCCCTGGGTATAGCTTGTGGAAGCGACTTATAGCAGGAAGCCAGTTGGGAATTGTGTTCTCAGGTTTTTAAGAAACTGAGAAGTCCATTCATGCAGTGGACAGCAATTCTTTAATGCAATGGAATGGAAGTACAACTGCTGAATTTTGCAATTTTCAGGTCACAAAAGAAAGTCAGAACTTTTCTTTTTTCTTCAATCTTTTCAATAGAGCATTTGCAAAACCATCCTGCTTTCCTCTCCTTCTCCTTTACTTAAAAGAAAAATTCAACAGAAAAGCTGCTTTGGTAGCTGCTAGTGCAAATTTAGAACAACAAATTAGGAGTGAAAGAGAATAAAAAGCACCATTCAAAAACTATTCTTCATATAATTCTCGATATGTATGCATATACCATGTACATGTGCTCAAAAGTGGAAAAAACAACAATAACAAAGAGAAACTTGCATTACGCTAGATACAGATGTCTAGTGCAAAAAAGATTACGCCAGCATAAGAGAACAATCTGCTGAAAGAGTTCACTATGGCATGGAAAGCATCAGCCTCCTTTGACATTTTTATTCAGAGAATAAATCTTCATTTAAAAGAAAATGAAGGCAAGAAAAAGGTAACATTTCTTTCTGAGATGTCAAGAAAAATGAATGCACAGCATGATCTTGTTGTCAATGCTGTTAGAGACCATCACTTTATAGAGCCAGAAATCTGGCACTGCTACTGTTAGCCTACACTATTAAGCTTAGTATTACTCGAAATTCTCCATAATGACTAGGGAAAAAAAAAAAAAGATACATTGAATTATTCTACTGAGACCATAGAGTTCAAGATGATAAAATAGCGATGGTAACAAAAGCAGCATACTAGCAGAAATCTGAGGGTGCAAAACATACGGTCTACGTAGTGAATCAAGAGATTGAAGTGTAGGCTATTCTGCACACAATGAATTTGTCATTTTAATCTAGATGTAAACAGAAAAAAATATTCCACACTGGCATCAATAAAAACAGGATTAAAATTAGGAAAAAAACACCATCCTTCTTGCCATTCTGTCAGCTTTTGGGATTTGAGGAACAAATGTTATGTCATCGGCCCTTTTGTCCTAGTCCACATTTAAAAAAAGAAAAAAAAAAGACATTTTCAAAGCACTTAAAGCTTCTATTGATTTCTGCTATTTTCTGAAAATGATCTGAAGTATGACACCAGCATTTTTGCCCTTTCTCAGATTCTCCTTGATTTTTCTTCTTTTTTTTCTGTCATGCCTTGAATATGTTTCTGAAAAAGATTTTGATTCAGCTAGTCAAGACTTTCTTTTGCAGCACTGTCGTGACTCAATGAGCAAAAAGCCAGCTAAAATCAGTAACTAATGGTATACAAAGATGAATTCTAGCACAGCTAGCAGGAATGATTGAAAACTTTCTGCACCAGATGCTCATTACTGACTCTGTTTGGTCATTTCAGGACAAAATTATTTAGATTTGCTAGAAGCCTCACTGCGATTTGATGAACAGCATTTAGACAACCCATTAATTCACATGCAAAAGTAGCAATCGCTAGTAAGGTGGCAACCACTTTAAACAACTACATTTACTGCAAGAGAAATCATTAGTCTGTAGCCTATAACAGTTTGATATTGGAAAGTGTGTGCTTTGGCTTTTAGTGGGTAGTAAATCCATGTGCTAAGCTTCTTCTACTCTAGCACAATGACTGCAAATAAATCTGTACATAAAAAGAAGGTGCATTTTCTATTTTTAATTCTCTTTTCCTACTTGTTTGGAATTTTTCTTATTTTACTTTCAAGGAAACAAAATTATTCACCTGAAGCACTAGTAGTAGAAGTTTTACCTCATTTTGAGTAACTTTTTCCTGAAAGACCTTTAATATAAGAAAAGTCTTGTTTGAAGATCAAAACAATAAAATGATCACCTCTAAATCCAAAAGTAATAGGAGACTATTTCAAATTAAACCCTTGCTTGAAAAGCGTCCTTTTTTTTTGTTGCAGTTTAAACTTTCTTTTTTCAAATATAATAATGAAGAAGTATAGTGGCTGTTGCCATCGGAATAAGCAGGTTAAGAGGATTTTCAGTTTCTTAATTACTTAGTGTTAACATGCTAACACCTTTGACACTTTGGCACTACTTAATCCATGAAATAACTAATATTTTACAGCTTTATTCTTCATTGAGTCACTTCTGCCCTCAAAGAATATGAGAATTGCTTAACATAGGATCAAAGTTTCAATTACTTTTTCCTACTGTCCAATTAAGATACAAAGCTGTCGAGAAAATAAAGCAAACACAGAGGAAAGGAGAAATGAAGATTAATATGTGCATTGAGAACAATGAGAAATAAATATTAGAAAGAGAATTGTTACAAAGCCTGGAGGTGATGAAGTAGAAAGAAGCAAACCAGAAAGCCAGAAAAGAACGTGTCAGAACTTCTGAGAAAAAAAGACAGCAAAAGCAGAAAATATCTTCAAATACACTTCGAGGTTATGGGCCCTGCATTAAGAAACTACAGCATACAGACAAGAATGTATAATTGCATTACAGAAGTGCATACTGCTGCACTGAGTGCAGTCATTTCATTTTGAAGACAAAAAAGAAGTAGTAAACATCTAATGAAAAAGCAATGAAGTAGTCTATAACTGGCATGCACAGGTATGCAACCTATAGGTATAAAAAACAATAACAAACTAGATCTACACAGGGTCACTTATGTAGCTTTTTGCACACATATCCCATAAAAAAACTCAGAAGTTCCTTATACTGAATCCAGTTCAGTAGATGTGTCCAACTGTACGTCAGTGCTTTTATTCAACCAGACTGAGTTCAAAACAATTTGCCTGAATATATTCACAATCAGAGGGTAACATTTCATTAATAAACCACACGCAACGATATCAAAAAAAGAGTATTGGTTTTCATTCTGTTTAATGGGCTACAATAGAGACCACATTCATGTCTGAAACCTGTTATTACTTCCCTAAAATAGGAGTAAGCAAAATGATCCCATTCATTCAGCTTGTTTAGTGGACAGAAAACGAGTAAAACCACCTGGCACAATAAAAGAAAGAAAAAGCACACAAAGCTGTATCAGAGAAGTCTGAACCTTAACCAGGCTTGCGACACAAAAATAGCGTAGTTTTCTCATAATATTGGATAGTAATTTTCATTTTCTTCCTTTCCTAGAATCTATATAGTAGCTTAAATAAGAACACAAATATGTCATTGACTGGATGATGAATTAAAGCTTATCTCATTGATTATAGTTTTATAAGCATGCTTACTAGACAGGCTTTAATTAGGTACTTAGGATACGACTATCTGTCTGTTAGACAGACACAGATAACTGTTCGAGGAGATTACGAGTAAGAAACCAGGAACCTGGATGACACTGACCCAACAAAATTAAATTGCTTGTAGTTTTCTATTTTTAACTCATGCTTGCAAGCCTGCAATAAATTAATCTAGTGTATATAATTTCAAATGTAATGGAAAAGTCCAAAATATTTTTATAGTTTAGCTTTTGAACATTCTTTATAGTTAATAGATACACAGTACTGGACACTGTACCTCTAGTATAGTAGGGGATGAAGAAAGAAGGTCTGTGTAGAATTTTGCACTCTCACGTTTCAACAACTCCTGTAATCAAACTTTCCAGTAACATCACTGAAAACAAAAAGTACCATTTATCAAACCCATCAATAATTTTTGCTGTTAGTATTTTTTTGGAAAGCATAGTACTTTGGAAAATATTTCTCTAATTGACACCAGAGTATCTGGCCAAAAGCACTGAGAACAGACACCACAACTGCACGTTGCTAATAATCCTTATCTTGTACTTGGAAAATCCATCTTTTAGCTCCTCACTGACATAGTACTTGAATCTCAGTTCTCCATACACACACAAGTTGCCAGCTACTACTGACTATTCTCCAGCAAAAGGGATGAATTTGTGTTTTCTTTTCTTACAAAAGAAAGCAAACCAAAAACTAAATAATGTATATAAAGTAAGAGATGGGACGCAGTTAAGAATGGGCTTCTCTAGATGAAAGCTGTAACAGGAGAAAAGAGTGATCCTGGTGTCAGGAATATGGGGAGAAACAACAGCTCACTGTCACAAAAGTCACCATCACTGAAACAAGCACCTACCTAGCACAGTTCTGTAAATCATCCAATTTTGCTTTGTACTTGTCTCCACTGAAAAAAATATATGAGCATCGTGGAAAAGAGCATCCAGGTAGAGATGCTGTCCCAACTGGCAATTTCATAAATGAGTAGCTTACATCCCATCCCAATTACTGCATAATACAAGCTGGACTAGATTTTACCTGTAAGAAAGACCAGCAGCTTCAATTTCAAGATATTCTGTGGCAGCTCAGTTGTTCAGCTGCCTTTCCTAAGCTGCCACAGGTAGGTTACCTTGTCTCTTCTGGAAGATGCATATCTTACAATGTTAAAAACGTTTTACTTATTTTATTCCTTCAACATCAAACCAGGAGTCTTCATTTCAACACACTGCTTTATCTCCCAGTGAGTACCATCTCCGTGAGCTTATGTTCCCTCCCTGTCTTTCTTCTCCTTATTATCATTTTACTCCTGCAGAACACTGTATCTTACAAGCTGAAAGAAGGGTAATATACTTTATTTAGATTGTAAGTCACATACCATATTTTCTGTGCTATATGTAATAAAACAAAAACATAACAAGATCTTCAATTAAATTGCACATCAGAGACAAAGTACACTGTGCCCCTGGAACAGCATCCATTCGCTGCATAGAAATATGCTGTAGGCATGACAAATCTTTGCAAAGTTTCTCTTAGTAATTACTCTGCTTAATGCAGGCTGTCATTACATGGTAGCTTTGATATGGAAAAATCTTTAGTGTCATACGCCTTGTGCAAAGCTGCTAGCAATAAATACGAATGCCTTAAGCAGAGCTATCTTAACCCCTCCATGTACATCTTCCTCTTTGAACTTGAGCCCTGCATGCTGCTTGCCCCCGCCTGGCCCACTCGGCCAGCAACCTGCAGCCCATCCCATGCTGCCGGCCAGAATCACCCTCCCAGGGCAGTGGAGGCTACAGACCGCTCCTGAGCATGCTGGGTCGCGTTCCCTGCCCACCAGGCAGGTGCAGCTGCCTCACTCCCTCCTTGATGCCGGGCAGCTCACCGCTTGGCTGAAGCTGCTCCCTCTGCCCCTGCAGCGCCCGCTCCTGGTTCTGACCGGGCTGCTCAGGCTATTCCAGCTCCACTTGCTGTCGTTCCTAATGCTGCCATTAAGGACTTCCCAGCTTTACGTAACTGCTGCCAAAAACTGTCCCCTATAAAAATGTATAAACAGAAAACCTTCAAATTGATCTTAATTTCATAAGATTTGCAAATATTAAGTGATTTGACTTGTAATTGCTGAGAGCTCAAAAAGGCCCCATGAGCAATATATTTCCATGTACAAGAAACTTCATTCTACCAAGTCTAAAGTGTTAAACTTTTTATTTTCACTAGTCTATGTTTATTTTATTATCACCTAAAAGTACATTACACACATTGTAAAGAATATATTTACCCTTGGAATAAAAGGTATGTTTAAGGGTGAGAAGCAACCTTTGTTTTAAATGAGGAATGCATGTGCATCTGGACAAAAAAAAAGTCTCCAAGAGGAGTAAGCAAGCTCCAAGTAATAGGTATCAAAACACTAGACTCTTAATTCCTTTAGTGTATTCCACTTTCATCCAGTATAAACCAAGGCACAGTCACAGTGCCCAAAAGCCTAAGTTCATACTTTATATCAAACGGTGGCAACTAATGAAGTATTAGTTACCCACAGATGAGGGAAAATCCTTTACAAAGCTATAGTCTAAACACACCTTTTTCATTAGACATTGTTCTGACTGCTCGAATTGTTGCGGTACTTCAGAAGACGTGTAGTTTGGCTGTACTTCGATTCTGCAGCTGCAGGGTAGACAGCATGAAAGCAGTGCCTCAGGTTGTTGATACGTATCAAGTGTAATGTCTACTTTTGTGTCAGCTGAATTTTAAACATGTTTATGAAAAGATTTGGGAAGATGCTCCTGTTTTCAAAAGTTATTTTTAGATTCAGGCAGTTTATGGTTCAATTAACACCGCAAGACAATCTCATATAGCTGGGGGAGGAGGAAAAGCAGGATGGAAGGACGGCTATGGTCTAATTTGTTCTTACAGAACTGAAGCTGTAATCAGTCTTAACTATAAAGTAATGAAAACTGCGTATCAAGTTTTATGTTAACCAAGAAGAACTATCAAGCTGGCAACAAAAATACAAGTTTACTTTTTTATTATTATTATTTTTTAAACAGTGCAACACAATTTCTCTGACATTTAGAAAAGCAAGTGGTTTTGGTTACCACTGTAGTTAGAAACAGCAGTACACAAACACAAAAAGATATGAAGAATAATTTCAGCATGTAAACAAAGTAGGTGTAATTAATCAAGATGTCAGATGATGACATTCCTGTAGAAAATTTTTTTAAGGCATCTGTAAGTTTAAAATGTAGTCTCTTATGTACAAGATTTTATGTTTAGAAAACATACCATACCCCTCTAGGCATTTAGTAGAGTTACTTAATTGGAGAGCATAGCAAATGGCATTGGTATTTTCTAAGTGCTTTGTCTGTAATACTATTAAGGCATCTAAATTAAAATTTCCCTTCCTTTTGCTTTGCTTTTGAGCTTCATTGAATGCAACTCAGATTATTTCCACAGAACGTGTAAGACTACAATCTATGCTAGGTTCAAGAGACATGTCACCAATATTTTGGGATTGTTCTAATATTGTCAGAGGTTTCACTAATAATGAATGTTGCCATAAAAATTCCAGAGTTTGGAAAGACTGTTTCTGTGCTACAGAATACCAATAGAAGAAGGAACTGTCTTCGCGTTGCGTATTAATTTTCATTTCCCTGTACTATCTTTGTCAAATCTAAGTTTCCAAACAGAACCCAAATTAATATTTAAATGCATGACCTCAAGATTTCCTCTTGTGAATCTGCTTTAAGATTATATAAAGATACGTGCAAGCGTGAATAGTTCCCAGCACAGAACTGACAAGAGAACAGATGATAAGCTAAAGTTCAGTTACCTCATTTGGTAGAGTTACATATCCAGGTAGTTGGAAATTATTATGAAATACCTCTGAAGTCTGCAAACTACATTCACATTTGAACCAAGTTTGGTTCAAAGAGTAGTCTATACATTGTAACTATTATTTAAGAAATCAATAAACGAAAATAATTCAACACTAAACAATTTCGTATGGGGTGAATTATTGACCCTACTTCAATCAAAAGCAAAATCTCCATTTCCTTCAGTGAGGCTTACCACTTTATTCTCTGTATTTCAATTTAAGTAAATAGTATCAAATTTGATGGAACAAATTTTGTGAAAACCAGGTTTTCAAATGAGAAAAACACTGCTTCATGTTTTCACAAGACATCTGAACTTCAAGTGTTTTTTATTAGTTCCTAGAAAGTTAATCTGCTACATAAGAATATAAAACCAGAGACACCTGAATACAGAGAATACCTATCTAACCTTCCCCCCGTCTTTTCTAGAGGTTGTTTGTTAGCATTTAAAGTAGAAGTATAACAGACTACAGAGTAACAATCAGGGTTTTGACAAACAATTGCATAGCCAAAATACGGAAGCCATAACAAAATGGCTGCCACACACCCTGAATCAGCCTTGTTCACTGCATTTTAGTATACATTTTCTGCCATGAGTCTCCAAATGCGTGATTACTAGATATCTCTGTATTCATGCACTCTTCTTTGCACATGCTGTGCACCAAATGGTACTATTTAGCAACCTTTATGTGAACTTTTTTTTTCTAACGTTTTCCAGGTTTAAAAACACACTCAAAATTCTCATTTCCTAGAAATATGCCATGTCCATATCATATGAATACTACTGCATAAGTAGTATGGATAAATGAATACTGAATAAAACCATGCTTCTTAGTTTAACTGCATACAACAGAAAAGAGTTACTGGTACAGCATGTATCAGGCTTCCAGGGGAACCTAAGAGAACAATGTCTAACTTATTTTAAATGCTTCCTTCCTTCTAAGGAGGAATCATTAAACCATTTAAACCATATTTAAACAGATTTTTTGACAAGCCAGGTATCCATGTTCACACCCCACCGTTATTTTCAGAAAAAAAAAATCACTAAGTTACCACCAGCTTATAACATTAATCTCGCAAAATATTTTAAATATCATTTAAATAAAATACAATTTATGTGAAGTAATAACTGAGATTTTTACACATTTAAAGTGTTTATGGTATTTATGTACAGCTGTGTTTCTATTAATTTTAGTTTCTGACTGATATGAAAAATTTCCAATGGATGCGACTGTGGCCACTGGAGTTGCTGGTAATATTGCACAATGCATTCCAGTAGGGCCAGGAATACAACAAAAGCCTTTACTTCTGATTTTTCTGATCACATACACAGCAGTTGATAAAAAGAAAGTCCAGTATAACTCTACCATGTTCTTCAAAGTCTTTCAGAAAAATCTATTTCTAGTTATAACAATCCTATGGAAGACGTAAACAATGACTAAGGAGAATATTAGTGTTATACCTGAAACAAAAATTTTCCTAACAACTTCTACAGAATGAACACAGCCTCAAAATATAATGATGACCGTTAACAAAATTCAAAATATATGATTAATAAATACAGTAGCCATGCACAAGATTTCTCAAAACACAAGACTATAGTCTACTTTCATGTACTTTTTCCTTTATAAATGACAACACATCTACAAAGATCTCAAAGTTAGAAATTGTACCCTAAATATGTAATTTAAATTTCAAAAGGATAAAAGAGTCAGAAAAATCTATGAAAATTCAAAAATGCCTATCATCCAAGCATCCCCATATCAAACACCTTTTCAGCTGTGTTGCAGGCTTTTACATATCTTTAATACAGCAACAAATTATGACACTTAAAACACCATTGCACAAGTTATTACCAATTATTCACTTTTGCTTATATGCTCATTTAAAAAAAAGTAGTATTTTTCTTACTTACCCACAGTATACTATAGAAAAGTATTAAGCATACTTGACAACCAGGAATTCTGTCAACCTTCAGTTACTCACCTAAGAAGAAGAAGAAAATACGTAAGCACTCTTTGTATGGGGAGGAAGAATACAGTATTAATTTTTAAGGTATGCAATAACCTTCTATGTTTAAATCATCTCTGAAATATTTTATCTTTTAATCCAAGTTAAACAAAAGGAGCGGGAAGTATTTTACATAGTGAGGTGGACCACAAAATAACAGGTAGCAATTGCATTTGTGTAACATCCAACCAGTTTACTCATCTGTAGTGCTGATAGAATACTGTTCTGCTACAAGAGGAATCTCAAATCTTCTAAAACCAAACTGAATAAAGATCCTGTGTTCAGAATACACTGCCTAAAGCAACATTTTTAACAGAACACAGTTACAAAACTAATTAATTTCTGTGACTACCATAATAGCTTTCAAGGTTTCCCATGAAGCCTGGTTGGAGATCCAACATTTTGCCCAATAAAATTAGATAAATTTTTTGAACTGGCATATTTATATGTTTGTTTGTTTTATCTTACTCTCTGTTCAACAGAACAGTGAATATACCATGTTTTAAGTAATGCCAAATGTATCATCAATGCTATGTTCTTCTAGAGGTTTAATGAAATCAGCATTTACTATTGAGTAGTGTGAATGGAAACCAATGATGAATATCAGAAGAAAGTTTCTTCATCAATGTATATGCATATTCGTATACGCACAAGCCACATGTGGGCAAAAAAAGCGACCAGATTTCAAATGTTTTAAATAAATAGAAACAATAAAAGCAATGAAAGTACATCATTATTAAAGGAAGCTTATATTTTCCTGCAACATATTAAATAAAAATTGCAATAGCTTTAGGAAAGGTTAAGCGCTTTGAGTTTGGGAGATTTTACTGATGAATGAAAACTACAAAGGATGTAACAAAATAGAAGTTACTAGAAACCAAACATAAATGAAAAAACTAATCGCACTCTTCTACATGAGTGAAGAAAATTTACAAGAAACATCATTTTTCTATAGTAGCTTTGGAATGGTAAAAACGTCCATATAAACAATGCTCTTGACATGAGATTCATTTTGGTTTTAATGCTGGTACAGAAAGTACTTTGAATTGCTCAAGCTCTTGAATGCTGCTAATATTCTTCTTCTAATAAGATAACTTTGTGTATTTTTCACTGCCTAGCCAACGTATACAGTCATAGTCATAAGCAAAGTTCTTCAAAAAGGTAACTTGCAAAACTCCAAAGCATCCCAGCCACTGCCTCAAGTGTGACACTAGTGACACATTTCTACACCGCAGTGCATAGATGGCCACTGATCCATCTCGCTGATGCAAATCACACTTTAGTACCCGGAGAGCTAGATCCGGACCGCTCAACTGAGGATTTGCTGCAAAGACAAAGTATGATACCTATGCACTTTGTATAGTCAACAAGAACCGTGGACGCTTCTAATAGCATGCAGAGGACTATTGAAAGCATTTCTGTTACTCCCCCGCTATTTTTCATTGTATAAATATAAAAACTGGGTTCTCTTTTACAGAGGTCCTTCAGCAAAGACTTTAGGATATTACAATGTTTAGAAGATAAGACAGGCTTACTGTCTTATAAAATTTTATATCACAGCATCTTTTAGGTGTCATTTTAGGCTCTTGTATGTATCCAAGGTTCAGATAAAGCAGGGGGCTTTTTTCCCCACTCCACCCCCCCACCCCTCTAAGTGTACCAACTTATTAGAACAGACTTCACTTTTCTGATGGAGTACATAACAGTGTCATAACAGTCTAAAGAGTATGTAACATGTTTCAGAATAAAGTTTTAAATGCTCCTGCAGGGTAATAGCCAATCTTTACACTAAAAGTTTAATCTGATACATCTTGTGTTCTAGGACCTAAATAGAATCATTTAGGTTGGACAAGACCCTTAAGATCACCAAGTCCAACCATAATACATGACCTTCAAGTCTAGTCTGAGGTCTGGCCCTCCCTATCTTACCACTTAAGAATAAGACTGCAGAAGAAATGCATGGCTGAAGGTCCAAACAACTATAATCACTCAGCAAGCAAAACAATTACAGCAAGAAAGACCTGAACATCTCACTTCAGCAGGAAACAAGTGTGAGCACAAATTTGGCCCTATCTATATCGAGGGATGATTAATTTCTTCCAGTTACTGCTAGCTGCAGAACTTTCCCAATTTGTCAGGTTAACAAGTCTGCACCTATAAACCATTTCATTTTTGTAACTTGTTCAATACTTTAAGTAAAAAGTGCTTTAAATGTGTTCAGCACCAGTATAACTGTCATCTCCCCTAATGTACACTCTGAAGTAGTGACACCTTGAAACTAAGTTAGCAAGGATAAGGCTTACTGACTTCAGAAACGATCAAACTGCAGTGAGGCACGGCTCCTTCCTAAGCAAGCAACTGAAAATCCACACCAACAGCATTTAAATATTTGTTTTCCATTATCATGTAGTTTAATGAAATAGGTGTGACTTCTACTACCATCTCAAACCATAAAGCATACCCCTCTACACTCAGTTTCCCTAAGGGTCAACAACAAAACCATGCACCAGTAAAAAGTAAGACCTGTGAGGTTTTCATATATGCTATATTGTTTTCGTTGCTGCTCTGTTATTAACAGGAGATACATTTTCTCCAGTAAGAAACAGTATTTTAAGAACAGCAACTATACAGAAGCATAATTTAGAGACCCACAAAAACTGCAACTTCTTTCAGCAAGTGCTTCAGATTGTATCAGCATTGCAGCGAAAAGCCCTCTAAGCTACTGCATTTTCCAGCATTAGGCTTCTGTGATTTCCCAATGTCAGACTATTAACGGGACAGCAAATTGTAGTCATTAGTCAAAAACAGGGACTAAAATGGTTTACATGCTTAAAGTGACCTTGAGACTGGCTTGTAAAACACTGATAGCCAAAACAATCATTGTTGCATGATTGTTCCTGAATTATACTTCAATTGAAAAATTGAACTAAATCGCAAAAACAAATAATTACATCCATTGACCAACTTTTAATTCTACACTGCATTATTACGTTAAAATATATATATATGGGACTATATAGGAAATTTGAACATAAGTGTAGCTAATTAGAAATACTACTAAAATTTAAAGATTATCAAGCATATTTATTATGCCACTGACACAGTTGCACAGTAATTGCCATGGTATTGTATGGAGTAACTATACAGTAAAATACTGGAGAAATGAAGAACAGTCCGCACAGTTGTTAAGGTGGGGTACTGCATAATGCCTTGTAATTCCAAAGGCCTTGATCAGAAATGGAAGTCCCACAGTCCCACAACTTTCGTCTTCCTAACCTAAGTTTTTATGTTGGTTGTGCCTTACACACTTCTGATTCTTTCAGCTCTTTCTCTTGATGACAATTTTTTCATTGCTTTGTATTTTTGTCTACATAGTATTTCTCTGTTACATGTAAATTATTAAATAAATACTACAATTAGCTTATCTATAATTTCAATGAAAAAAGATATGTACACACTATGTAGCATGCTCTGCTTGAGAATACATGCCTAGGAAGTAAATAACTCATTCCCAATTATAGCAGTTTTCAAATGGGCTTCTACAGTTAATCTTACTGCCGTTACGATAAAACCCACTTCCAAAGATATGTAATTGGTTTTTAAATAAAAGTAGTCATGAATTAGCTTAAAGACAAATATGTATATTTTCTTAAAAGAAAGTGAAAATAGTTTTACAAAACAGTTTTAATAATTATTGAGCATTTCAAAGGAACAGTGAAGATGTTCACGTTTAATTCTAACAACACGGACAGTTCCTTTGAGTTTTACATGACTACTTTTATCTAAAAGTTAAATATATGCACAATGTTCAAGACTAACATTTTGGAATTTTAATTTTAAGTTTGTTTTTGCTATTGAAAAAGAGTCTCATAATCTTAAAGGTTAGGATTTTCAAGTTTTGTTGCTTCTAACCATATTCCAGCTACAATGTCTAACAATACCAGTCAATACCCAGGCCAGACAGGACAAGGAGTCCCGCTCTTAGTGAAACTATAGCAGAAAGTCTCCCTCTCTGCTGTAACTTAGGTCCAAACTAGACAGGTTTTTCTACAGGTGGCAACCTGCAAACTCGAACTTTGCACAAAGCCAAGTGGCAGCTAAAGTAGTCATGACAGCACTGGGGTACTTTTGGTAAATATCTTCTGTCTTTTGCACAGAGCAGCTACCTACTCAGACAAAGCAATCTATGTGGAAGTTTAAAAAGAAAATATTCAGTGTGTTATGTGGGCTTCAATTGTAGAAAACCTAGAACAATAAAGTTTAAATTGTACACCTAAAACCAGAATTCAGCTGTCTGTATGTGAAAAATCCCGTGACATTTTAAAAGCAAAGGTTTTTTTCTGAAAACTTTCTAGTTAATTAAGTATTCAAGAAATCATTAAACTAACTGAGGTCAGTTCTTTATAAAAATGCAAAAAATTTTTCTAATTGTCTTTGCATAGACTCTTCAAATTTCCAATGCAATTAACCTTAACGAAAACTTTAGTGATGGTTTAAAGATAAGTGAACAGCATTGTGGTTATCCTAGATAACATACGTCCTTCACAAAAGGCCAAGCAGCAATATCCTTCACAAAACTCTCCACACATCTATGCTCTTCCAAACTGGATGACATCTGCTAACATCTCATCCTGGGCCCAAGCATAACTTAACTATTCATTTCATGCACTTGTAATACAAATTTTTATGATAAGTGCAAGGATGCAATTTTTTCACTAAATGCCAAAATATTTTCTGTCAAACATTAGACATTGTTTATTTTTCTCTAAGTAACAGGTACTTGCCATTATAGCTGTATTAAACTTTTACCCACGCAAGAATCCTCGTAAAACACCAGTAAAGGTATACCATGGAAGAATTAAGTGTCATACTTCATATGATACTGAAAATAGACGAAATATAGTATCAGTAAAAATGATGGACTCTAAGTAATAGGAAACCAGCAACTCCTCTTGGATAACCAACACTGAGACATGCACGATTGGGTTCCAAAAGCCAGAGACTGCTCCAGGTCATGACATACTGGGTTCTTCTTGGTGACCTACTCAGGAAATAAGGAGCTGGTGACTAAGTAATGACAGACCAATAAATCTAATCTCATTATTTAGTTAACACATTCTCTGGACAATGCAACTAGCTGTTAAAAGATGGTAGGACACAAATCAACACAGATATAAAATACAAATTTTATAATTTATTTCCAGTTGCAAGCAAGCCACTCCTGCAATAAAATTTTGAAAGTTTTGTATTTGAGCTACAAGTAGCTCACTTTCTAAACAGGAAAACTTCCCTCCAGCAATTACTTGAAAGCAATATGAATTATTTAGAAATATGATTTTGTGAATAATTAGCTGTTTATATTTTGCATAATCATCTTCACAGATACAAAGCCATTTTTGTGCTGTTATTCTTTTCCAAACACAATGTGCTTCTTTCATCTATACAAAATATGGATATGAGTATACTAGAAAGTAATTGCAATTATCGAAAGATCAAATGTATGATAAAATTAAAGCATTGGATCAAAGCTTTCACATTTCTGTCAAAAACATTTGGAAATGTACTGTATGATTTAAGGGTATAAAACAGCTCATGTATATTCAGACAGGCAGATGAACATGCACACAATACTACAGAGGCGCTCTTGAAAACATACTAAATATGATACTTGAAAGTTTACATTAGTATTCTAAGATCTTTATATCACTGAACAAACTTTCTCAGTCTAGTGACAATCAAAGTAACATCAATATCACACCAAAATGCACACACATTTCTGTTTCAGCTTTATGAAAGTTGGCAGCATTTAAATTCACAAGGATTAAGGTGGGAGCTCAGATTTTCTTCCTAATTTCAGCATTTGCCATAGAAAATTTCAAATGAAGACATGAAAATAAAACATGTTGGTTACAGTGTTTATTTTTTGATATGTCTATAACTAAAGCAATATACCCCTTTAGCAAACCTTCTGATAACTGGAGGCCTGACACGTGTGACAACTAAATGAGCTTATCTGAGCTTTGTCTAGCTATTATTAAAAATAACAATGACAAATAGCTTGCAAATGTTATATTACACACCTTTATATTTACTGCCAATCAAAACTGAGGCTAGGATCCTAAGACAATGAGATTCTGAGTTACTACATCATACTGTGTTAATGAATCGACCCATGTTTACTTAAAAGCTACTTTTTGAAGTTTAGGGGTATTTTTAAGATAGTCTTTACTTATTTTTGATATAAACTTCACAAGCTCTCTTTATCTTTTCGATGCCAAGTGCCTAAGAGAAAGATATCACTTGAATAATAAACGTGAAGGAGGACGCTTTATAAAGAAAAGCAAAAAAGCAACCTGTAGCAATTGCAGACGAAGAATTTTCAGTTACCATCATCTTCCAAAGCAAGATAAAGCTATAAAAAGTTAGTATGATAATCTCCCAGATTTCCAGTAACATCCTTCTTCTCCTTGTATGCTGGCCTCACGTTGGCCCCAGCAAAGTCTGGCATGCCTTGGGGACTACTTTGTGATGGGCCTGCATTGCACTGCGTGTAATAAGGAACAGACTCAGCTACAAACACCACTACCTCTCCAATGCCAGCCTTTTCTGGCTCCAGGATAGCATGGACACTGCACTTGCAGAGCAGCGTAACTTCTTAACTTAGCTGTTGAATGATGACCCATTTATCCCACTGGTATACAGGCCACAAGGGAAAAACTACATGCTTCAGGAAAAAAAGTGTTCTATACATCTTTAGTGTAGACACATTACTGTAAAAAAAAAAAATTAAAAAGATTTCTATTTTTGCCTATTGATTTCCACAGTATTTTAAGTCAGAATGAGATGAGTGAAATCTACGAGAAACAAGATCACATTTAAAAATCTGGCTTACAAGTCAAAAGGGCTATTTCTTCATTCAGCTTTAGATGTAACTTACAAGAACAATGTCCATAGCATATACATCAGTTGCCTAATTCATCCATATATTAATTTCAAAGTAGCAATGTTTTAAAATCTTTGCCATTGATTGTAAACTATAGTTTTAGAAGCTATCTTAAATGATACAGGGAAAAGAGAAATTTGCTTCTAATCAGGCTAAACAGCTTTCCTTCAGTGGAATGATATCCACTGACACCTAGGAATGTTATTTTTAAATAACACATGATATGCTTGTTGTTACAACTGCTCCAAGCACCTGGTGAAATTTGCAGCTGACAGGGCCTAACAATTTAAAAATCACTGAATCATAGCTTATTTTTAATTTCAAATAATATGATCACCTGTGTTTAGTATTACACATATTTAGACAAGCTGCCCATATATGTTCCCAGTAACTTCTTTCCCTCTGTCATCTCAAACTTGACATTTTCCTATTCCGAATACTGTAATTTTTTTTTCCCTTGGATGACTTGTCATTAAAACTGTCACAAACTGTAACTATTTATGTACACCTATTTAGAGTTAACCTAGCACAATCTCTCCACAGACATCACACTGTCACCATTCGCTCATGTCGTTCTGCTGCCAACCCCAGTTTTCACTGCTGTTTCTCTGCCTTTTTGTTGATAGCAGGCCTGTTTCCCTCGTTGACTGTTTCCATAGCATTGCAGGCCCAGACATGTCAGCTGTTTTTCTAGTTCTGTTTTTCAAATATTTTATGAGTCACATCTGGTACAACATATTAATGCAAGGCCACAATAATTACAAACCATATATATCAGTTGTATTCTAAGTAGCTTTAATAGATGAAAGTTTAGAATTTTTCTCATTAACAGGGAAACTGTCCATAACTCCAATTTCTAAGTCCCTGCATTCAAACCGTTGCACATGTGTACACCTCAGCTACTTATAAAGTCTTGCAAATACATGCCTAAATACATGGCCTTAAACCAGGGCTTAAATAAAAAAGGAGGAGGGGCAGAACCCTCTTTTTATTAATTTTCTACTATTTTTCTATTAATTTTCATTTTGGCAAGCAAGATGGTGAAAAAAGCAGTTTTTTCTTCATGCCTTTCAAATCATGCCTTCCACTCGTCATCCTCTCCATTCCTTATTCTCCAATTCAAAGCACTGCTGCACCTTTCCAGTGCCAAACTTACCCCATGTCTGATATACCCCATACCATACAATGATCTCTCTCCCCCTAAGCCTGTTACTAAATTTGGCTCCCAATCACTGGCCAGGATAATTTTTTTAATGTTAATTGAAGACCCTAATGGGTTAAATGTGAATATAAATCAAACAGACTTCATTGAGTACCACCACAGGTATACATGATGGTCCTTAGCAGTAACTCTTGCATCTCCTGTGAATTTTTTTTTTTTTTTTAACAAGTTTCTCACAACATATAAATTGCTCAAGTGCAGGCATATGGAAACATCAGGAACAGCAGAAAGATTTGCAAATTAAGTATTTTAGAATCAAAAGAAATGAATATTCCATTAAAGAGCACCATATGATGAAATAAGATCTCCCTACAAAAACAAACAAGAAATAAGAATGTCTAGAAAAATAAACTAAAGCTACTAGAGGAAGCAAGTTAGAAAGCTCGGGAAGGAGCTTCCCCACTGCCCGTCACAGCTGGAAATCATCTACATCACTTAAAACCAAGTAAGGAACCTATTTTTTTTCCCCTTCCTTTCCCTGCAAATTTAAGTGATGTCTAAAACATATTTCCTTCTATAAATTCCATTGTTTCAACCTCATTTGAGACTACCACCAAAACTACCTGCGCCCCTATCTCTTATGATGGCTCCTCTAAGTGCTATCCTTTTTTTTTCTTCCATGACATTCACCGTTGACTATTTGGACCAAACTTCTATCTATTTTCTTTCCTATTTCTTCTCAGGTCAGTCTGCTTCTCACTAACAGCACCCCATTTGATACATGGTTTGCTTTATTTTATTTCTGCCTGAGTACTTCCTCTTTCAAAAATGGAACAATTTTCTTTAACTTGGTCCATAAAACAGCTTCTTTTTCAGATTTTTGAATAAACTCTTAAAACCCATTACTGTACAAGAAAACAGAAGAAATTAATTCATTAATAACAGCAAAGTTTCAAGAGTTACGCGAGATCTTCTGCACATAGGCTACATTAACAAAGACTTAAAAGCCTTAGATGAAAGCCCATGAAGAGCATGAACCTGCTACTTCCGATTCATGCTTCTTTCTCAAGTCCCCATGGTTTGTTTATTCTGCTATAACTTCCTTTGGGTGAAAGAAGCTGTACGGGGCAGGGGGACTATTAAATCTTAGGCCAGAGATTTAAATGAATGTGTTTCTCTTTCTTCTTTTTACTAGCAGAACACATACCATAGCACGGGGGAAAAAAAACAGCCTTATCCTCACGAGAAGTCCCTCACCAAGGCTGTTCAAAACCTATACTGCGAGACCCATGTGTCCAATTGGAAAGTCTTCTGTACTAAATCTGATCAGGGAAAGCTTGTAAGAGCTTATATATTACAGATAAAATGCAACTTGACATAACCTTCAAGTTGCTGTCGTGCCAAAACAGAAAAAGGGCCAAAGTCAGTTTTGCAGACTTAGTTTTGGAACAGAGGAAAGTCATTGTATAACGTATCAAAAAAAAGAACAAAACCATAAGCACGTTTTCTAAGCCTAAGAACCTGGGGGCATTTTCACAAACTGATTAAGGGGATTACTAAAATACCCGTGTGGAAAGGCTACTTGGCAAGATAGCTGCCTCACTAAATGGCAAAATACAGTCAACAAAACGTAAGATGAATTTTAAAAAATTACTCCGGACACATTACTCAGGCTTGAAGTTCGTTCAGTCAGTACCTGAACTCACAACAGTCAAGATGCATGATCCTGCAAGCTAAGACGAGCACAACTGATCTCTTGAAGCTGCTGCAATATGCACACCTTTAAATTATGTCAGCAGTAACTGACACACTGCCCAGTAAACCACTACTTCATTAGATTTCCCAGTGAAGTAAATGTTTATTAGCTTCCCCTTCTATTTTCATGCTACTGCACAAAGTATGATGCATTGAAAAAGTCATAGTTTTAATGCAATTTAAATGCATAACATCTTGTCTAAGATATTTCAAGAGTTCCGGATATGCAGATATATCCTATGTTGGCTGGTCTCCCCCCCACCCAGAACCTTCAATGGGACTAAAACCAAGCCCTTGAGGGGAAAGTGCCTAGACATTCACCTTTCCTGAGTAATTCCCAAAAGATCAAAACTCAGAAAAGCCAAGTTTTACTAGAATATAAACTATGACAGTTAACTGTTTACACAGAGAACATGAAAACTGCCTAGGTATGACAAAAGTATAAAATAATCTCACATCTGTTAACTGTTCCCTTCACAATTCCTTTTAGGTATGTCCTTGCTTCCTGTATCAATTTTGTTTGATTTGGTGACTTCCTAGGTTATGATAAATTCTACCCAGGGCCTTCCTGTCCCTAAAAATCTTTTTCTGCCCCTGCTGCAAAGTTTCTACCCATCTTTTTACTCTGTTCATCTCAGCATTTTGCAAGCATCTGCAACAAGCACCCTGCACGCTCCAGATCCTCACTATGACTCTCCCGGCTTCTTCCATCTTCCTGCCTACCCACCCTGCATTGTGGAGGCCTCTTTTCTTCCCCATGTTAAATTGCTGTCTGCAGGAAGGAAGAAGCTCTTCCAAGCATATTTACCTTATTTCTTCCTTCCTAAAACAATACAGCTTGCAAACAGAATGAATGAAACACATGTTCTGAGTCACAGGGTCAATTCAGGGTTTTAATGGGAACTTGGTCAAACCCAATACATGAATAGGACTCCATGCGTTAAAAACTTAGATCTTACTTGTGTATGAATGACTTGACTCGTGTAAATCTGGAGAAATCAACAGCCCATGACTTTGGTCACCATGCAGTAATTTACATTGAAAAAATATAAAGAAATAAAATGCTGAAGATTTATCATGCAAGTTATTATGCACACTATCAGTTTGAGAAAGTCATATTTGTTCAGAAAAAAACAAATAACAATTGTTCAAGTTGTGATGGCTATACTGTAACAACTGAAACCTTCACAGGAATTAGATTTTTCACATCATGTTTAAAATGTCAGTCTTGCACCTTCTCCTGTCACATTCAAGGTGATGTCCTAACTTTTCTCAAGTCCCAACTTTTGAATTTTTCTTATTGTGGATCTCAGTTTCTTTCATTAGGTATGTTCCACCTCACATATACAAATGAAGTATCACTTAGGTTTGGGGTTTGAACTCAGGTCTTTCATCCCAGCTGAGTGGTTCCATCAGTCAGTACACGGATGCTCTCTGCCCCTTTACCCAAAGGATATTTAAATAATTCTATGCTTAAGTAACACAGACAGAAAGCAACCCCAATGTGTTATTACCAGAGGGCTTTCCTACAACATGAGAAAAAACAGAACAGAAAGTTGAACCTAGGTCTTCAGGGTGAGTTTCTTAAAATCCAAAATGTTTTTGGAACATGTCTCTCATTCCCTCAATCACCACCAGTAAGAAGCTTCTAGAAGTCCTGGATTTGTAAATCCATTTTATGAATACCTAGCCAACAAGTGGAATATTGCTTACTGATGATAGGAGCTTTTTCTTTTTCCACCTGTATTAGTCCAAGCAAGGGCTTTGGACAAGGATATGTAAGCACATGCCTGAAAGAATACAATAGGGATGGTAGCAAAGCACAAGCCTGGAAGCATTAGAAAGCACTGTGAACCCAAAGAAAAAGAACAAGCTGCCTGCAGGTAGCCAGCACGTCATCTCTGTGGCGCTCTGACAAGAAGCAAGTCTACACAGAGAAAACCCACATTCATGCATCCCAAGATCATCAAGTCCTAGGCAACAGCACAAACGTGTATTCTATTTGCTTTCATATGTATCACCTTGCACGCGTATTTGGTTTAAATCATTATACTTCGGTGTGACTAATCAACATCATTATCAAGACAGAAGAAAAATTCAGCAGCTAAGTCAGGTCATCGGAACTAGAATCATAGAATGGCTTATGGCTGGAAGCGACCTTAAAGATCATCTAGTTCCAATCACTCCATCAGAATGCGGTCTAAGGTCCCACTTACACAAGAGAACAACATGATCCCATGCTTAGACACAAAAGACCTCAGACATTAGACCCACAAAGCCATGACTTAAACAAAACTGAGAACAAGTGGTGAAGTGCATTTCATCCCCCTGTGGCAGGCAGTACTAGAAGATCTTGTTCAGAACACAAGCACAGCAGCAATTTAAAAACAATCACTGACTATTAGAATATTGAAATAGCAATTTTAAGTGATGAACTGCATCCCAGTCACGTGCTGAGGCACACACTAAGATAGCACCAAGACAGGTCATAGACAGGTCTGCACCTTTCAAGATAATTGCCACACACAAAAGAATACTTTATACAAACTATACTTTTAGTACTATTTCTTCCCAGTAGCACATTTGATAATGTCCAAAATTTTCCAGTTTCTCTCTTACGATATGACCACTGCTTTTACATCTTCAGGTGTCAGGATGTTTAAAAAAAAAGAAGCAGTTTAGCTAATTCTGAATTTTGGGCTTATAATGGTTACCTGCTTTTCCCTCAGAATATACATATTGTGGGAAAAAAAGTATCTGCCGAGTATTCAGAATCTATAATTTCAAGAAGTAATCTTTAACTTTAATCTTTCCTAGGACTGTTCCTATATATGCGTATATTAAGCCAGAACGTCAAGCTTCCATTCTAAGAAAAGTCTATGTAGATCCCACAGATGCAGAGAGAAATATATTTTTAAAATCATAAAAGAAAATGACTTTTTTTTTTAAACACAGGAGACATGTCTCTAAATCTGGGTGGAATCATGTTAGTGGAATAACATGAAGTGCGAAAGTCATACTTGTTCTGTGCTAAATTCATTAAAAATTACCATTAAAACCAATGGGGGAGAGGCACAGATATAAGATGTAAAGAATCAACTAACAAGTGCCCAGATTTTAGGGAAAACTAGCACTGGTGCCAGTCTTCCAATAAGCCCAAATGACTCAACCATGAAGTACAGCAATAACTTCATCACTGCCTTTCCCACTCTCATTTCCTTCTACTACTTGATGAGAAGCTTCTTAGAAGTAGATGCCATAGGGGAAGGAGCAGCTTTAGACTGAAGGGATCTGAATCACTGAACACCAACAAAATAATTGAAGTGGTCTGACAACTATTTGTTGCCTTTTAGTGATCAAACCATTTTAGGTAAGGTACAAAACATGGATTTAAAAAGTAATTTTTACTCCTTGTTTTAAAAAAATTAACATTTAATATTTTTCTAAGCTATTAAAATACTCTGTGATTCCTAAAGCTAACAAACATCTGGTTTTCCTTCTATGACTGATGAAATCTCTGCTAAAGAAGTCAGTATTTTATATATAGGAATATTTTACACATAGCTGCAGAAATTAAGGCATATGGATACTATTTTCTGTTGAACAGTATCACAGAAAAATGAAGGAATTTCAACAAAGAGTTACTTTCCCAATATATTCAGTGAATTTCACATTTCAGCTTTCGTTTTCCTAAATACATTTTCCTCTTTGTCTTTAAATACCATTTACAGTGGAGCAGATTCGTCCTATTCCTTGGCAAGGGGATTGTGTGTTTAGTTATATGTCTACAGGTCTGAACTGATATGTTTATCTCTAGTATTTACTGAAAGGTAGGAACTGTAGAAACACTACATAATACAGTTTCAAGCCTGAAAGCAATTTTCCTCATCCAAAGAGGTGAGCAGAGCTTTTTTCTTCAAAATATCTCGGATACAGATCTCTAGTCTTGTCTACAGTTCAAAAGATTACTGCAGTAACTTCTGAGACAGACCTCAGTTAATGTCACTCACACGTTTTCTATGCACTGTGATTTTCATACAAAGTACTTACCATTCTTAAGAGTTAAACTCTATGAATATCATTATCGCAAAGTCTTTATGCCATTTGGTATGCAGTCATTAAATATATTTCTGGTTTGATAACGACAACATGTGAAAACAAGCTTCAGTAAACACATTTACGTGCTTTTAATTTAAAAGTTTAAGTATACTAATGTACAGATTTAACAAAGATAATTCAATAGATTACCATGCCTAAAACTAAATTCATACTCCTTTATAGTCCTGGGACTTACTTTTTGTATATATATTATA
>VXAL01001502.1:65378-89596 GCA_013399475.1 Chauna torquata | reverse complement strand
ATTAAAAGATTCACAGAATAAAGCATAAAAAAATATTATTAGGCTGGATTCATCCAAGCAAAAAAAAAAAAAAAATTAAACCCCACAACAGCAACTAAGCCAAGTCAGAAAACTCTGCCTTTTCTGTATTTTGAGAAAACTTAATTTATAGCTGCTTCTTATTAAAGCAGATCTTTATAAAAAAAAAAAGTCACATTACAAAAACTTCCATTTCAGAAAGCTAGAACTCAATTCCCAGCACAAACTCACATATAATTCAACACTAGAGCAGCTTCTCAAATGTACTTTATAGCATTATGACTAAGAGGTAGCTGAATTGATTTTCAATTCAAGTGAGAAATCAAGTTAACCTCAACCTCCCAGCAGACAAGTGCATTCTAGTAGAGAACCAGAAAACATCCAAAGGTTTCTGTGGTTAACACAGAACCCAGTTACTAATGTAACAACAACAACAAAAAAGATACTGTAAAAGTTCAATGTTCCTTCCAAAGAGTCTCCAAATATCACCATTTCCCAGGATGAGAGATGGTGTCCTTCCCCACTCGATGAGGATCTGGCTATAATATATTTGCTACTTTCAGACTATATAAGCTAGGGAAACTGGCAACAACGCAGATGCTTCCGACTTCTTACAGCACAGAAACCTCTGTCCTTGATGGGCTATCTGAACAGAATGGCAACACACTCTTCTGACTCTCAGTGTAATGTCTTCATTATCATCATCATCAAGGACACAAAGAGGTCAAGCCCAAACTACAATTTAGTATCCCTACTGTAGGACTCGGCAAGCGAACAGCTAAACAGATGAAAGCCAAGTAAAACATATAAAATATTGAGCAATAAGTAAGAAACACTTCAGTGTACTCATGGTAATAAAATGGGGTTGTGGATCAGGCAATATACCTGAAGCCTAACAAATGAAAATTAGTTACTTTAAAAATACACCAAAGAAACACCATCTTTTTGATACAGCATATCCAAAAGAATGAAAGATACACAGCAAACACTGACTTTCTCTTCCATCCACTCATCGCTTAGCAAGAACAGCACCAACAGTGAACAGGAACTTCAATTACAGGTTCAATTTACTTAAGAAGTGCGAAGACCACACTGAAAAATGGTAGATATCTCTGTGCAGAATGATAAAAACAGAATAAATGCTCTTCAATTTCATAATGGCTAGACAGAGTAGGAAAATGCTTTGAAGGCCAAGCTATTCAGCATGCTAAGGCTCTGAACATCCAGAATATTAGCGGGCTTTCCAACGTATTATTACTATTCCTGCTATTTACCTAAAGGTTTTACTTCTCTTGAGAAAATAAAGTCAGACTGTGGCTGATCCACTTAGCACTTCCCATGCTGGAAGGTTAAACNACATTTCAGAAATACACGCTTTCAGAAAACGATTTTTTGAACATAGAAGAATAAAGTAGTTAAAAAAAAAAGAGATTAACGAGCTCTATTCTCCAGCGAAGCAAAAACCATGGACCTTGACTTCAAAAGATAAAATACTTGCTGACTATTAAAAAGCTTCCTAATTCACCTGATATCATCTAAATAAATTCAGGAACAAACATTTTCTTTTCCTCTCATAAATCAAACAACTGATCAAGACTGTTTCTTATTATTTGATAGCAGTTAGGTTCTAAGAGACTGTCCATGAATGAAAGAGAGCTATACGTTTAACTTGGCATTCATCTGTAATAGTTTTAAAGTAGCATTTGTGGAAGGATTTACCAACTACTCACTGAACACCACGTTCTGGTTCACACTGAGAAAATTGGTTAATTATTGAGAAACCAAAATAAAGCACCACTTCTTCTATAGTGAATATACATTCAAATGGGTATTTTCTTCTTGAAACAAGCATGATTCCGACTAAAATGAAAGTTTTTTGGATGAGACATGCTCATTGTACTGTTGTCTATCACATTTTTTTCTTGATATACAAAAATACCTCTCATTGCCTGAATTAGACATCTTTGAAATATCTACAAATACTATACTGCTGCATTCTTGGTACGGTGGGTTTTTTTTTTTGTTTGGTTGGGTTTTTTTTGCTTTTGTTTTTAAAAGGCCAATGTATTAATTCGCCATTTATTTAAAATGGGGGGCAATGAGGGAAGAACGGGTGTGAGGCTGAATTTCAGAGAAGACTATAAATAAACAGGATTACCTAAATACTATTTTCCCTTAAAACAAACAAACAAACGAAAAATACTAGAAACCCTAGAAATCTGGTCAGAATCTGAGAAAAAGAAAGATACTAGCCTACAATTAAAAAAAAAAAGCCAAAACCTCACATAGAATTGAAGGATATATAAATATTGTTTTATGGCATATTTGTATGTTTGAGATAAATTTAGACTCTCCTGTGTTTTAATGCTTACTGAGATGAACCGCTTCATAAGGGTATGGAAATTACCCAGAACAACTGATGTGCACTCTCAAATTAGAGAAAAAACACCCTTATCTTAACCTATTTTTTCCTCTTTAGGTAAGACTAAGAGGCACATTGCAAAACCAGCACTTAATATATATTATATATCAGTAATACTGGTAAACAATATCAACAGAAAGATGTGTCCAAGAAGACAAAGTCCATTCTCAAATTCCACTTGTAAACTAAGGTTTCACCTTTTTGAACAAATTCAAAACATTTTTCTTCACTACTGCCTAAGGATATCCTCTACTACAAACAATTTTATTCAAAAAAAAAAAAAGGCATAGCTTTTTGGTCTGGCCTGGATTTTGTAAGCATCTACAGCGAGTATTCAAAAACTGAACCTCCTATTTGCATATACATATTTCATGAAGCATATAACTAGCACTGTATGGATTCTGTGTATCCCTCTGGAATTATAAAAATTCAGAAAATCTATTTTATTGCTTTTGTTAACAGTAAAGCTCAATGAAAAAACATTACACAAATATAGGACTGGTTGTTTCTGTATAGCGTAACTTCTTCAGTTGGCTTTGCAGATCTCCTTACATTAATCTCATAGAAGCTGCTTAGAAAAAAAATTAAAAGCCCCTCGAGTGTTTTAGACAAATATAAATACAAACTGTACTTTAGCGGACTTTCTGATTGTCACCCATTGAATCTTTCTGCGATAAGAATATTCCAGTCAAATGTTGTTAGCTCCTTAAAAACGCAGATCTGGTTTCTACTGTGAGCTGTACAAATACTCCTGCACCTTCTGAAGTACTATGCTGCTCAGTAGCAACACAGAAACGTAGCAGAGACAAGACATCTCAGCCTACCACTTTTAGATCTACTTTCTAGCTAACCTCAGCTGATAATATTGTTTCAACTACCTTGTTTTCACCTCTGTGATACAGTTTGAGGGACTTTAAAAGGATAAAAAAATTTTTCATCAAAAATGTGTTTTTTTTTTCCCAGAACAGTTTGAAAATGTTTTCTAAGTTTCAGAAAACATTGTTGTGATTTTTCCATTTTGCTTAAGCTTTAATTTGCCATTTGACTTCTATTGCATTTCAAAGTATAACATTTTGATGTTCAAAAATCAGATCGGAACAATCCAATATCATTTGGGCAAAAAGCCTTCAATACACCTGAAATTATTAGGGTGTCATTCCTATGGTAAACTGAGTTTTTATCCTGAATCAGCATGGAAGTTAAACAGCAGATCCTACGAAACAAATTGTTTTCCAACTTGTTCTGCTAGAAAGAAATTTGAAGAAATAGTGATGCTTCTTTTCTGCCCTCCTAACTCTGCCTCCCAGTCATTCAGTCCTGTCATCTGCATGCTGTCTTGGACCACTTTCTAATAGACTAGATTCTCTAAACATCCCAGGGACATCTATAATTTATTTCTTTTTCACCTGTGGCAATTTTTTTTTTTTTTTTTTAAGATTTCTGTAGCTAAATGCTCCTTTGTTTTCCCATCCTTAATTAGCTACTTGAGACAACAATTTTGCCATCTTAAAAATGTGAAGTGACTTCAGCTATAGCTGAAAAATTTCATGCTAAAGGACTCAAGAGTGAAATATCAACTGTTCCTTTACCTAAAAAAAGCACATACTAGAACATAGAGTATGACACAAAACCTACAGCACTGATGCTTAGCGAACATATCTTAGTTACAGGTATAATTAGCAGAGAGAAACAAGCAGTTGTCCTGTATAGAGAGCACAAAAAAGGACTGATTTATACTAAAGGGTGCTAAACAAACATACACAAGGACGACAACAACAAAATCCAGATGGCATTTACTGGGAATCTGTCTTGCTTCCTGGAACAAGTTGTGATTCAATTGTTACAGCCAGATACAATAGCAGCTCTATTCAAGGTATGCGAAGGAGTGAGTGTGGGCTCAAGGAGTACATCTAAATGAATTCCGTAGCATAAATACAGTAGCAGTCTTACATGTTGATATGCAGCGTAGTTGCTGAAGGGTAATAGAGAACCACACACTGCTAATGTGCAGTATAGACAGACTTTACAAAAAGCTGCAATGTGAGGTTGAAGCTTGGCTTCTCTCCCAGCTGTACCTGAAATGACCTTGTGCAAGCTGTCAGCCAGCCTGGGTGAATGATATATCCCAAGGCAGGAAACCTTGTCTTATAATAAGGATTGTTAACAACAGGCTGCAGAAGATCTGGGACTACAGTGGATAACCCCTACATGCAATGTTCACTGAATTTTCCAGTAGGCTACAGTGCACACTAGGAAATGGGTTAAGTCTCCCAAAAAACATATGAATGCTTGAGTATTTTTATACCTTTGTGATAATTATTTTGAGAATTCTTGTGTGACTCTGAAAAGTCCAGAACTGCAGTATGTGCTGAAGATGGCAACACTGAAGAGATGTCGTTTCAGGCTACCTAGCCAAAGCATTCACATTAAGACTTCTCTTTGACAGGATCAGCAGAGCTCTCAACTTCAATCACATTTATATCCTTTATCTCTTAATTAATTCAGTTTATGTACTATATTTGACATCATGCATTTTTATAACTCAAAGTCCAGAAAGGACAACCAGGTCTCTCAAACCAGTCATGGTCTGCAGGAGTTAAGTATCACAAAAAGAGTATTTACCAAGCCTAAAATGACAGAATGAACAACAACAACAATCAGTACTTGGAAATTACAAACTTCATCACAGGCAGGAAATAGCAAGGCATGACAACTGTCCCCTCAGTCTGAGAACCCATGATCCCATGACAGCCCTTCCATCTCCCCCCTTATGCTTTCTGTTTCCTTCTCTTTTCCCACCCTCATCCCCAGGTCAAGCGCTTATCTGGCCACCAGCAATGCTTTTGCTGATACTGCATAACCTGCTACCAGCCATGTTCCTGGTACCAGCCATTTTCATTTTCTCCCTGTGCAGCGGACAGAAAACTTGATACCCGATACTTAACTAGTTACCACTTCTCAGATCCACTCACGGATTCCAGGCAAAAAACGGCTTTCCCAAGCCTGAACACTTTACAGACTGGTGCAGGCTACTCTCAAAGCAATCACATGTTGTGTTCACAAACTATTACTGAGTTTCACTCCCTTCCATCTCAGGATTCTTCTCATGTAAGAACCTGCTCAATTGCAAAGTCTTGCTACCTGCAGCCCTCGGAGCCACTAGTGGCCAGAAGGGTGTGAGGACAGAGAGCTTCAGCTGCCAGCACACGCTCAGACATCTTGTGCAAAATTCTGTTTCCCAAGCAGGAGCAAAGTCCATCAGTCATCCTTGTACCTGCAATCAGTCCTACTCCTACATGCAGCCATTTACAGCTGTTATTTCACTGCTCCTTTCTTTCGAGGACACACAGGTTTACTAATTTAACACCTGACACTCAGACACTGAGCTTTATTGAGGCTAAAGAGATTTTCTGACCAATCACACACACCATCTCCAAACTTCACCTCCTACTTCTTGCCAGAGAGCCAGCATTGCTGCCCACACTGGTCCATGAACTAACTGGGAGCGCGGGCAGCGAGCCGGCAACGCACTGGGAGAGGGATCTCCCTTGGATCCAATCTCATGTGGCTCCTGTGTCTAGGCACAGTAACTCTACACGTTACTGCACCTTAGAGGTCTGAGATCTGAAAAGCAAGCCTACTACTGACACTTGACTGCATAGACAAATGCAGGAGGGAAAGCTGATTCACCTTCTTTCCACCTTTACAGATGAGCGGGTTTTAAGCCACTTAAAAAAGAGCTTAACAATACTACCTGCTATCTGATCTGCCTGTCTCAGCATACATCATCCCTTCTCATCCTTCCCTTCCTTCTTTAAGGCCACTGACAGCTAATAAATACACACTTGTCTCTTCCATTTTCTGTACAAAACTTCCTGTTTTTTTCCCCTCCAGTTTCCTTAGCTCACCTTTAATGATAATTAAATTAAGAATAAACACCAATTTAATTGTCTTAAATGAAGAAGGGGCATACAGCGACTAAAACAGGACCTTATTGCTGGTAGTTACTTAGCTTTACATTTTGGCTCAACTGTTTCATCTCCCCCTTGTCTCAAATTCCCCACCTGAAAAAATAGTGACAAAATGTTCTGACTACTGTTTATAAGCAATTTGAGACTCTCATTAGGCTTGAAGAAAAATGAAACATGGCATTATTAAAGAAAAATGTTGAAAGATGATCACATTCAAAATTAAAACATCTGATATGAAAGCACAGTATTGTTTGACTAATCTTGAATTTTGTTGATGTGGTTATTTCAGTCTACAAGAGAAATGAGTAAGAGAAACAGCTGCAATACAATATTTCCTGTGCACATACTTGTGCTATTTACTTAGTACAATACTGGGGGGGAGTAATCTATTTGACAGCACTATTTTCAAGACAGAAAGAAAGGAATGAATGATGAGAATTTAAGAGAATTTACTTAGCACCAGTGTTTGTTGTCCAAAATCCATGAACTGTCACTACAAATTCATCTAAAGCAGGAAGGTACAAATGCTGGTTTTGAAAACGTTTGCTCTGGTATCAAATTGGACCTACATGCTGACTAGAGCTCAAGGCAGGCTTCTTAACTTTGCTTCTTCTGAACTGAACACTTCACACAGGCTCAATGAATGACTGCACTGCTACTCAGGTAAATTACATTGCAATCTCTACATGTTTGCAGATATTTCACTTTTCTTTTAAATCCATTTGATAAACTTTCAACAATGGAAGATGCAACCTGTTTCTCCTAGAACTCTGACTTGCAAGAGATCATGGGATAGGATGAAAAAAAGAATGAAACAGAGATGCTCCTTCCTTCCATCAGTCCGTGAATGTTGTGCAACTCTAAGCTAAGGAACAACATCCTCCTGTTTTGTTATAAGCCTATGCCCAGAGCTTATTAATTTGATTTCATGAATTTGGTATACACATTCCATAAAATTTGGTTTCAACGAGGGAACTATGCTGCTCATGTTTTCTAGCCCATTAGAACTAGCCTATCTTTTCAACCTCACTTTCTGAGAAAGGAAGGTCTTTCAAGCATGAGATCCAGCCTATCCTCCTACCACACATAAGTCAACTTCCATTGTCATTATAAAAAAAAATGCACAGAATAGGAAAGTTATAGAAATATGGTCCAGTGGCAAATTCATAAAACCAGGACTAAGCACCAGCTCTGCTAAAGATCTACCACAGCGTTAGGTTTCTGTCAACTGTTTTTACTTTAGTATCTAACCCTATGAAAATAAAGTAACGCTTTGCTAACATGACTGTCATGCAAATAAACTAATTAGTGCTCACAAACTCTTCCCAGGAACAAAAAATAACAGAACTAAATTAAACAAATTAAAAATGCATTACCATGTTTGCATATATTCAAACTTCAACTCATATTTATTCACACATTTGCTACAGTGCTTCTGGGGTCTTTTACAAGCTTTCAAGATTTGAATACTAAAAGACTAAGTCCTTTTCAAGCAAGAAATTGTTTGTCATAAACTGATAAAACTGACATAATTAAAAGCAATATACTAGTGTATGTTAATTTTAACAAAGCAACATCTTTCAGTAATTTCTAATTTTAGTCAATACCTGTAAATATTCCAGTTAAAGAATTCACTAAAATTACTTCTTTATTCAAACAGACAAAATTCTGGTAGAGAATATAATCAATTCCTAAAGCTAACAAACATCAAGGGTATTTGTTTGCTTTTTAATATCAAAGGGGTAGAGGGCAGGAAGGACAGTAAATGACTTTCAGCCACGAAATGACTTCAAAAAACTGCTTGGCCCCTTTCTCATCAGGATGAAAAGAGCTGTTGTGTCATTATTTCTCCATTCATCGTCACTTCTAGTTTGCCACAGTTGCTTCAAGAGACGATCTGGAGCTAACTGCACACACAAAACTGGAAAATGCAACTATAATATTTTAATGTATTTTAAACTACGAAAAAAGCTATTAAAACGTAGGCTTAGACTTTAGTTGAAGTGAGGCATTATGAAGTGCTGGATCTTCTAGTTATGAAAAAGCAAATTTGCTTTCTTCAAAATTAATTTTACATTTGCTACTCCATAAATGTTGAGTTGTTTTGCTACTCCCTGAATCTTAAGTTCCACACACAACATTTATTTACCTTTTTCAGTAGCTAAAGTGGATCAAATCCACAGCAGAAAAAAATGTATCCTCTTAAATCTGGTTTTAGCAAGGAAAAAAAAAAAAAAGAAAAGAAAAACCAATAGGCTTGTACCCATTTTCAGGAAATAGGAAACAAAATAGGTTTGATTTATTGTTTTCACTGTGCTGGTACACCAGCGTATGGGGTACAAACTTCCATATCTCATTTCCACAGAAAATTTTCTAGTTTAAATGACCAACTTGGTATTAATGCTGAGCATTAGATATCAGTCACTGAAATGAGGCAGGAATACACATATTTTCATATTTGTCAGCATTTTACAATACTAAGCACTCTCTAAATGAAGCAATATATCATTTTATTCATGTATAGATAATCGGCAACTATTACCAACAGAAGTAGCTCATCGTCTTCTTCCAATTCATTTTTATTAGAAATTCTCACAGGATTATGCAGTCCAACTTTCACAAAAAGTTTTCTAAGCTTGAGACAAAGAATTTCCATTTACCAGCCTCAATTTCCACTTACAGCTGATCTTTCCTACAGTTTTGTGCCTCTCCCCCTATCTCCGTTGTCAGACATAATTAGATCACCATAAATCTTATTCTGCTGCTTTACTACTGCATATATTGTAACAAATGAAAATCCTCTCTGTACAGCCCCCTTGTTCCCCACCACCACCCCCTTTTTTCCCCCTCCAACCTTTAGGCACTCTCTACGTTTTACAGCAGACCCACGCAAATGTACTTTTAAGATTTTGACAACTGCATGCTTCCATGAGCACTATAGCATCACATCAGCCTTTCATTTTGTTTTCAAAGAGTGCATAACAGAATATGGTTCTCAGATAAATATGTTATAATGAACTTAGAATATGTTCAACAATGAAAACTATTCTTATTTACACTTCGTTTTCCCTCCATCTCTTCTAGCAAATGACACATTAAAACAAGAGTATTGCATACAAAAAAACACTAACATGTTACTAGACATATGGAAGTATGCACTGTTTAAGTTCATTTCACTCGCATGTCTTAGAAGGACTACCTGCTGGGGAAATAAGCACTAATTTCCTCCTCACAAACCATAGCTCACTACAGGAACAAAAAGAATAAAATTCTAAGCATGCCCTGAAGAAGACACCCCCCCCCAAAAAAAAAAAAAAAAAAACCAGTTTTGTTAGTTTTGTAGCTTTGCTCCAAACAGAACCCTTGAGTAACCTGAATCAGTTTCCTAGGCTTTTATCTTACTGGTAATTCTAGTTTTATATCTGCAAGGACAACGAAAGTCTGACTAAGAATTGGGAACCTGAAATGCTTCTGGTAGTAATGAAACCCAGAACATATGCTAAGTAGGAAAACTGAACTGACATAGTCAGCTTGATTGTACAAATTTCTTAACTATAATGTTTATCTTTTTCTCTATACTGCCTGGAGACTGTATTACAGAGATGAATAACTAAAAGTTACTGCGTAGAGAGGCAAAGGACTACACAAATTCTTTATGAAAAAGATGGTCATAGATGCAAGAAACCAAAAATCGTTTAAGTTTGCTCAGACTAAGTTTAAAGTCTTTTCACCTAAGGCATAAAGTTGATATATTCAAAATTAATGCCGTTTAACAAAACCAAGATGATTTTTATGGCTTTTAGTTGTAATAACTAATTTTTTTAATCCATGAAAATAAAGGCTTATTAAAAAAAGTTTGATAGATAAGCGCTGCTCCTAAAGTTCCTAGAAATATCGTTAAGCTCTGCTTTGTCTAGTAAGATTTATCCGTAACTAAATAACAGCCTGAGGTCTGTACAGCATCACTTAGAAGAACATCTTCTGTTTCTCCACAGAAGACACTGTTCTGCAGAGCACAGTGAACATTTGTGGGAGGCTGATAACCAAGGAAGCTGCGTACACGTGACTCATTTAACAGTTCAGAGGACGCACACTGTAATTTAACAGAGCTTCAGGAAAGAAGCCTTACCATACGAAGAAAGTAGCAAAGCAGCAGATCATTTTGCTGGCCATTTTTGTCACACCAGCTTTTAAACTTTAAGACAAAAAGCCGATAGGAATTTATTTTTCTGCTGGGCTTGCTCCCACAGCTCTAGGGCAATCTCGTCACAAACTGCATTGAGCTTGGTGTTTCAGATTTTCTTCCTCCCCAGGCACTTAATTTTACTTTCACTTTTAAAGACTTTTCTTTCAGATAAGCTGCCTGCTGAAACATGTTCTGCAAGAAGCACAAGAGCAGCTGGTAACTCTACCAAAACATGACCTATGTGGTTGGGAGTTGCTTTGCTTTTTGTTACTGGAAGGCAGCAAGCAAGTGCTCCTACAGACAGGCCACAGGGTATTGTTTCCAATGCTAATACGGGAAACAGGCCTGAAAACCGAATGGGAGAAATAGCAACAAAAGACAGAGGTTTCACCTAAAAAGTGCTACAAGGGAGGAAAATTTATGCATTTACAGATCTTGTCCAGGTAAAGTGATAGGGGAGGAGGCTCTAAGGAGACCTTATAGCAGCCTTCCAGTACCTAAAGGGGACCTACAGGAAAGCCAGAGAGGGACTCTCTATTTGGGAGTGTAGTGATAGGACAAGGGGTAATGGCTTTAAACTGAAAGAAGATAGGTATAGATTAGATATTAGAAAGAAATTCCTTACTGTGATGGTGGGGCACTGGACCAGGTTGCCCAGAAAAGGTGTGGCTGCCCCATCCCTGGAAGTAGTCAAGGCCAGGCTGGATGGGGCTTTGGGCAACCTGGTCTAGAGGGAGGTGTCCCTGCCCATGGCAGGGGATTGGAACTACACGGTCTGTAAGGTGCTTTCCAACCCAAACCACTCTATGATTCATTCTAAAATATTAAAAAAAAAAGGGGGGGGGGTGCTGCTGGGCATAAGAAATAAGACTCTCTAAGAGATACAAGTATCTGTAAAGTAAGAGAATAGAAAGAGTTGTTTTGGAGCTAAAAACAATGATTTAGAAGGGAAACTATGCAAGCACCCTTATTTTTGAGCAAGTTTTCCTTATATTTTAACTCCTTTGTGTAAAACTAACTTGAAATTCAAAACAGTACAGAAGCTGGAGTGTCATAGTTTTGGCTGGGATAGAGTTAATTTTCTTTGTAGAGGCTCACACAATGCTGTGCTTTGGATTTAGGGTGAGAGTAATGTTGATAAGACCCTGATGTTTTTGGTTGTTGCAGAGCAGTGCTCAGGCAGAGCCAAGGACTTTCCAGCTCCTGGTGCTGCCCTGCCAGCGAGGGGGCTGGGGGTGCACAAGGAGCTGGGAGGGGACAGGACCAGGACAGCTGACCCAGGCTGGCCAAAGGGACGTCCCACACCACAGGGCCTCACGCTCAGCAACAACAGCTGGGGTACAGGAGGAGGAAGGGGGGACGCTGGGAGTGATGGCGTTTGCCTTCCCAAGCAGCCGTTACGGTGACGAGCCCCGCTCTCCTGGCAGTGGCTGAACGCCCGCCTGCCCACGGGAAGCAGCGAGTGAACCCCTCGTTTTGCTTTGCTTGCGCCCGCGGCTTTTGCTTTACCCAGCAAACTGCCCTTATCTCAGCCCATGAGTTCTCACACTTTTACCTTTCTGATTCTGTCCCCATCCCACCTGGGGAGAGTGGGTGGGTGGCTGTGTGGTGCTGAGCTGCCTGCCAGGGCTAAACCACAACATACAGCAAGCATTTAAAGTAAAATAAATAAGACACTTGAGCTCGAATACCCTGTAACACACACCCACACACAGACACCCCCTATAAAATATAAGCAGCATTCCCAAAAGCACAGAAATGTCTAAGTCACTTCTGAACCTAAGAGTCCTCCCTCTTAAGGGAACGTTTGCAGGTGCATTCTGCATCTTTTTACCGTGCAAAGCCCATCCAGACACATAAGACAATGCTGATCTAGGAAATCACATGAAAAACCATGGCGCAGATAAAAAGTCATCTGTCTTTAAGTAGCAATAAATATATTCCAACATTACAATGACCTGACTCACACAGCTTCTGCACTGGACTTAGGCTCCATGTAAATAGTTTGTAATCTACAGGCAGCAGTCTGGATCCATCTGTGTTAACTTGAAAAAGCAAAATATTGAAAAAATAAACCTGGAATGGCAGTTTCACAAAGACAGCAATACCCAGCATTTATATGTTCTACCCTTCTCTTTTACAGCATACTCAAGAGATAGGTCAGAAGAAAAAAAATAAGGCACCTGACTTTGCAAAAGTGTCACGACTTTGCAGATGAACATGCTTTGTTGGCTAATAATACAAACTTCATCTAAAACTTCAGGAAGAATTGCTACCTATGCAAAATCCTTGAGATTCATGATCAACCTAGGAGAAACCCAAACAATGTCAGCAACAGCACATACAGGAATCCAAAGGTCATATCACACCGTTAACTAGGGAAAAAAATACATGTGAAAAGGGAATCTGGAAAAATGACATTAATACTGAGCTTCTGTATGCCAGAGACCTCTCAAAGAAATCAAACACAAGAAACCAAATAGAAGAAATGCAGCTACAGCATGCAAGTCACCATGTTCCGAAGACCCTGCCAAAAAACATTAATATCTCACTGAAAACTCCAAATTCTAACTAATCATATTAACATACTCATTAGAGGCTGTCAATGGATAATTAAATATATTTGCAGTTTTTGCAGCCTTTAGCACAAAGAATGGGCATTCATCCAGGTAACCAAATGTTCACAGGGGGAGGTATCAGCTTTTTCATAGAAATAGCCTTCGCTAAAATTGTTTAATGTAGCCAACTACAGCAGTGATTCTTTTTCACCACTTGCGTACTTTGCTGTCAGTCCTTGAATCTTTTGCCATCTTCTACAGAAGTAAAAAGCTGTTCCGCTAGGTGACTTTTTTTGTTATTATTTTTTTAAGAAGCCATTTAGATGAAAGAATAGTGAATGCTGTGTTTCCCATATTCACAGAACTATGCTACAGTTTTTAGACTTAAACAACTTCAGTGTACAAAAAAGCATATAGTCATCACTACTTTTCTAAAAATTCTTTATATATGACTTAATTTTCATATTTGAAATACCATAAACATTAATTCTCATTTCCATACCATGCCTAGTTCCATTCTTGAGGGATAAGACAACCTCTTTTCAATATGCATTTCAAATCATCTTGTATGAAACTATCATTATGAGTCAACTACAGATTAACAAAACAAAACAATGGACTTTTCACACTGTGATACCTGTCCAACACGATTATCAAGCGTTTGTTTGAATTCCTCCCATCAACAACTTTCAAAACAGAATTTACAAAATATGTAGTTGGCTTTACAGGCATTGGTCACTCATGAAAGGGATTACAAAGAAGTAGGAGCAAGGCTATCAGCTTTCAGTCAAACCCAGTCAAGTAATGAAGCTGAAGAGATGAAATCACCAAGATGTAAATGGGCCCTACTACTAATAACAATCAGGCAGATTAAAACTCTCATGAAGACAGGTATTTGCAGGAGCATCATAAAAGTACTTAAATGGGACAGACAGAAAAGCAGTCTATTACATCTTGGTGTACTAGCTGTACAGTTCAAAAGTCAACCCAGAAGTATATACAGACCATGCAACTAACAAAATCGGTTTAAGTATTACACCTGATTCAGATGTGCTAGGAAGAAAAGTGAGATGTCACCCCCCACACACACTATAACAAAGTTTGAAAATATCCTTATATCACATACCCTCTTATTTCACCTATTCACTCAAACTCCACTGGAATTTCAGCTACATTTTCACATATAACTTTGTTTTCTAAAAATGTTTTGTGCTTGATGAACAGTAGCTGCTTTATCATGGCAATCAGAAGATAATCTTACTAAAATGGTCAGCATTTTGGGCATCATCTAGAACAGTTATGCAATTCATTGAGCTCTATGTTCTCACTGAAGTACACAATTGGGGTACATCAGTGTTTCTGACTGATAGCAGATCTGACCAAACTAAATCAGTTTAAAGCTCTTCTTAGCACCATGTAATAAACTCAAAACATTTCATATATAGAGAAAGATTCATCAAAATCAATGGTACCTACAAGGGAAAGCACAACAATAGGGAACTTGCAATAGAGGTTTATTGAACTTCAGGGAAATGTTACAAAACCAAGCCTTACCAGAATCATCGCTCAACGTCTCTGCTTTCTTATTTTGCTTTGATTAGACTGTTCCAAATCATGCTTTTATTGTGTCATGTAAAAAGTTATGCTAACTTCAAGATGTGATAGTACTAATTTCAAGCACTGATAGACTACATGCTGTTCTCAGTAACTTCAGAATAATAAAGGAATTTTAAAAATAGACCTTCGACTGTCACACTATTTTCATCCTCAAAATAGTATCTTAAATGTAATATTCTTTTACCCCCCCAAACATGGAGAAAAATGAAACTTGAAAATGAAACAAGGCTGCAAGTCTAAGAAAATATAATTAGGTCCATGTTATTAAAAGTGATTTGCTGAACAGCAACCACCTCTAAAAAGCAAAACAGCAGCATATAGTCAAACAGAAGACATTACCAAAATAAAAAGTATCTCACTTGTAGCGGGACTTAATGCACACGCTAGGTAATAGTAATTTTGACTATATGCACTTAAGTTCTATACTTCTACCCTAAAATTTGTTTTGCCTATAACACTCTCGGACTTGTGCATGATTTTAAACTAAAAACATAGAAAACATTAACTGTTATCCGCTAGCAGTGATTTTTAAAGTATATTTACATGTCTTTTGTTACCAGAAAAACTGCAATTACGGATTTTTAGATACCAGAAAAAAGACAGCTTGAAGAAAAAGTGACCATAAGTTATATTAATACTCTGTAAGCAGTTTTGAGTGAAAAAAACAATTCATTAGGAACATTATGTTTGTTATTTTCAATCAATTACAACGACATATTACAATCTGATTAAATATACTGTGGATGAAGTAACAAAGGAAAATAACCAAGCCTGAGGCTTTTTGAGGCATTTCAGCATGTTCTGTGCAGCCCCTTCTGTTTTTAACTGTAATCCATAATTGATGGCTCATGACATTGCCATTCTCAAGCTATTAGTTAGACAATAACAGTGTTAATTGACTTCTAATTAAAACTGCCACATTCATACTTCAAGCGTGGAATACCTTAGCTTCTTTCCACATACAGAAGATGGTTACCTTAGACATCTAGCTAATTACATCTACGGATGAATAGAAGCACATAAACTACCAATNATAATGGATTCAGGATGAATTTAGCAAGGAAATGAATTCAAACACAAAAACAAACATTTAAAACATTCATATCGTGTACATTTATATCCTTGTGCTTCCAAAAAAATTTGAAGCAGTATCTATATAGCTTCACTTCTTTGGCATCATGCAAGGTTGTATTTGAAACTGGTCTACTCTTATTAGAAAGCACTGTGCTTGGGCCTCATTCCCACTCACATTGCTTCGCCAAGTCAGACATCACAATTCATGTACTATGAACAAGCAGCCCTCTGAACTTATTAATTTGAAGTCAAATGATCAGCTCTAGGCTTGGACTACTGTAAATCAGTTTCTGATGGGCAGCGTGGAAAGGAGATACGCAGAGCTTAAAGCTCCAAACAGCAAATGTAACAAGCACAGGGAGCTGAGAAATTAACTTAAATTTCCTGTTGGCTGTTTCAGACCAGATGAAACCAAAGATAGGCATGAAGTGTGGAGATAATTGGGAACTGTAAGGTTCCTTGGTCTGCAAATTACTGTTCTCGGTACCGACTGGGTTTCCACAGCAAGGGACATGCTGTTCTGCGTGCTCCGACACTGAAAAAGGACCCTGGGCCCGCAGAGGACCTGTCCTCTCCCCTCCCACCCTCGTGGGCAACGACCAGAGCAGGGCGACAGGGGCCCAGTTCTGTCAGCACAGGCGATTAGGTCACGGCCTGCAGCAGCACTCAGGGATGGGGGCTGGCTGAGGCTCCCCCAAACACCCTCGCCTCTGGTTCAGAGGCCAATACCAAGAACATTCCAACATCACCTATTTTGTATTATTTTGGACAAACTCCATTTTACCTTGGGAAAGGCACTTTAACCATTATGTCACATACAAGAGTCACCACACACTTATCTTTCAGAGGAACCGGATTTTAAAAGAATTAAAAATAAATATATTTAGGAAAAATTAAGGTAGTTTTACATATGTGAAACCATACTCAAGACCATAAAAACAGGTTAAGATTTACAACAAACACAATCTTACCCACACTTAAAAGCCATGGTTATTCACTCTACACAACAGAAGCTCGTTACCCCTGTTTCATTACTCCCCTCCCTCCCCCAGTGGTATAGCCTTCAGTCAGTCCTCTTTTCTCTTACCCTCAGCTTCTGTTGGATAAAAACATGTATGCCACATGAACTGGCATTTCCACTTAAAGCTCTGTATTTGAAACCAGAACCTGAAGTTTTACAAAGGGCTCACCCTAGCAGTTATATTGCTATACACTAGTATGTAGGCATATATATAAAATATATACATATAGTTCATATGCACAGTTATATTACTGTTTAGTTCCTGCGTTAGTTCTCTGGCAATAAAGTCTGAAGTTCAGCTGAAGCTTTCTCTCCTACCACAGTTAGGGTATTCATATAATTGCTCATCTTTTATATATTCTCTGGCATCTAATGAGATGTACAGTTTGGGATTTGCTCCACCTAGATTGTCTTGATTTGTACCAAAGTGTGAAGTCATGCTGAAGCCATTCCTTCAGTAGGGACACTGACTGAGCATCCTTCCACTCTCATCTTTGAGACTTCTATCCCCTCATCAAATTTAGTTGTATTTGATGAAACATTTATTAGGGCCTAGCAGGAAAACAGTAACAACTTATAAAAGGGCAATTTTTTTTTTTTTTAAAGAAACAAGCAAGCCTTTTGACATGTATTGGTAGATAATATGAGCAATTTACAAAGGACAAAGCTAAGTAATCTAACAAAAAAACTATGAAAACAAAAGGGTGTATTTGATGGCCTGTAACGTAGGCAGTGTATGACAGTCTTAAGACAGAAAAATTCAGTTTTATATCTGAAGTATCCACTTTTCAGGAATTTATGTATACGCAATTACTACGTAGTGGTGCTAGTCATTAGAATCTCAACTAAAGCCTTTCAACATCCCATTTAAATTGATGGAATGACTTTTTTCCTCCTTTTTTCAGGTTTGTTTCACCAACATATTTTGATGGCTTAAGAATACTTGCATTCAACATACAAGACTGCTACTTTTTAATGCCACCATGTGGTTGTTTTCTCTGGAATAGTCACTACCACACGGCTACTGTTGCTTACCTGAAGATATACAAAAAACAGCACAGCAAGCTTTATCTAACACAAAGACAAGGTTGAAAATTATTGATTTCTCCTTCAAAAAAAAATCAGTCAATATTTTTCTTAACCTGTACTGGCTTACTTTTACTCACTGGAAAAAAACTTCAAACATTTCAAGTCTTCTACGACCAAGACACGTTCTTCTTTGTAGAGACCAATTCAGACTTGGTGGTGCTTCATTTACTCTGACGCTGTTTCTTACGTTTCATTTGCCTCATTATTTTTCAGTCAAGAAAGAAAAAATCACAACATTATTTTAAAACCTATCCTTTAATACCTAAATTTGGTATTCTATTTCTCTATTACCCTTCAATACATGTAATTTTGACATCCACAGAAATCCCTGGCTCTACTTCAAAAGCACTCAAAGAAAGGATTGTTACACAGCTAATTTTTTTTTCAAAGTATTTTCTCTCAAAGCAACCCCAGCCATTTCTTAACAATCTTACTAATTCTCCACCAATTCTTACATTATTCCTTGTTTCTTCATATTCAACTATTTTTCAACTATTCAAGATCTTCACCAACCCTTCCACTTAATAAGAAAAGCTGTCAATCTTCAAAAGCAAAAACTAAGATTACAAATTGGCAGGAGCCCTTTCTTTCATTTAAAAACCTAATTTTTTCTTCACATTTCACATCACCTCTTTAATATTTTTAAATTTTCCTTGTCCCTGCGGCAGCAGAATTCTTCTCATTTTGTCTATCATTTTAAATCTATATTCAGTATTACATTCCTTCTGTCTTCCAGTACATTAAGGCTGGGGAACAACAACAAAAAAAAGCTTCCCCTCTCTTATGGCTTACATTAACATTTGAGAACTTCACAATTTTTGCAGGTGCTTTAGTGTCTGAGTTTGAACATAAGTGATTTGCCAACAAGACTCAAAACAACTCATTATGCATTTGAGGTTCATATATAGCTCTGTTCTTACAGGAAAACTAAAACTAATTCCCAAATATCATATATGGTAAATATCAATAACTGGAAATCCCTCATCAAGGTATTTTATTCAGTGGATTAAATGAACAGTTCAAGAATGGAAATAGAAATAGCAAAAAAAAAAACCTAGTATCTTCATCATAAGAAACTGAATCACCTGAGCATATGGGACCATTAACTAACAATTGAGTTTTTCAAATAATGATACTATGGTTGAAAAAAGCTTACGTCAGATTAGTTTCAAGAGGATGTTAATGGCCTACGTTTTAAGTTCTAAATAGAAAATGACCACTTACCAGACAATTTCAGTAATTTCTAGAAATACTCAAACAGTTTTAAGAGGGAAAGACATTAAACTTTCCACCAGACTACTGCAGGAATTTGACAATAATTGAAGTATAACTGCAGAAAAGCACATAAGGAATATTGCATTTGATAGTTGTTAGCAGAGTAGAGAAAAACCAAACCTCACACAAGTAATGCCTTCAAGTTTGCAGCGATTCAGCTGCATAACAGAGCATTGAGAAAAAAAAAACACACCACCACCACCACCCAAACAGAAATGACAGATCTTCCCCATTTCATGACTGCTGATACAATATTAACTAATAGATTATCTTTTTCTCCAAGCTCTGAAGCGTCAAAGCAATTGTCATAGTATTGCTAAAAGTTTCAAAGCATTATGCTTTGCCATTAAATTTTGGTTTATATAAATAAACCAGTTTAGAACTTTCTATGACACAGTATGGGCATATGGAAAGCTTACTATTAGCATAAACGTGAACTTTTGGATGGGAAGGAAGGGCATAAGACTCATACACCACTTACGCTGAAATGAAAAAGACTTAAGACAGGGTTGTATACATTTTCAAGTCACAAAAGGGTTGAGCCATTCTCGTAGAAGACACGTCCTTCATTTTATGTTGCTTTATGGCCAGAGTTCTACAAAGAAAGATCTTGAATTACAGAATTAAGGTATATGAAAATAATGTGATTTTCACACAGAAAATCTTTAAGAGGCCGTCAAGACCGCAGTTGAAGAAAAACTCACTCTTTCTAATCTGAAACACAAAAGCCTAATGCAGTGTATTACGAAAAGAAAACATGCATGATTTCCCTTCAGATACTACCTGTATACTCTCAGTTTGCACAAATCAACATGCAGACAGATTCCATATAATGAGGATGCTGTTCTGCTCAAAGGCAGCTTTAATCTACATCTACACAGCCAGAGTTCCAGAATGTTCTCGTTCATCCCCAGTTACTTAAAACACAGATCTTATTCCACAGCCGAGGATTATGTGCTGTTGTACACAATCTTACTCTGCATTCAGGGCTGAGTCACTGCTGTTTGTCTACTAGACTCAGATTCTCCAAGGACTACGGAGAACTAGAGAAGTATTCACTCAGCAGCTGGCTAAATCAACTGCGTTATTACCGCCTTTAGAAGAATCCAACCATGCAAATGCTAGAGAAGCATTGATGGCAAAAGCATGCTCCATAACACTCATAAAGGTCTTGTCTTTATTCTAAAAAGACAGATAGAGGACTGGGAGACTATTGTAACACTAGTCAAGGTCTATCTTCTCTGGTTTTTGAAAAGCTTCTTTGTATCAAGGATACTGGAATACTGAATCATCATTAGCAGAATCAGTACATAGAAAAGGCAAAATGAGGGATACAGAAACCAAAAATTAAAGAATTCTACTTCATTCTACTATGTCTCTACCATCACCTTAATTAATAACAGCTTTTAAAACCAAGTCTACAGATTATGGCTGGAAATGATATTCTTGAGGTTATGGTTGGATAGACAAAAAAATTGTATGATTAAGGGGAAAAAAGTAAAATGAAAAATACCTCCATGTATCTGATATTTTTAAATTCCATTTAAATCACAAAGTTTTAAATTAAAACAAAGGACACAGCTGTACCAGGAAACCTACAAGAAATGTTGTTTTAAAAACAAACATCCTTCCCACAAACAAATAACTTCAAAACAAGGGAAAACACAGCAACTGAGGAGCACCATTAGAGAAAGTTTTTAATTGTGGTTAAAGAAGAAAAAAAAATAGCCTTTTGCCTGAAGTTACTTCTCTTGAAGTAACTAGATGATGACTGGAGTAGTGCTTAAACGCTGTAACAAATACAGTTGCAAAAAGGGTTATCTAAGTGTCACAGCTGAAATAATTTCAAGTGTAAAATTTAACCAGCAAGCCACTGCAAGTATCCATTCACCAGCAAAAATTTAACCATAGATAGGTCTGATGTTTCATATTTATTCAGAGAATGAGTTTTCTAAATTTGAAACTATCAGTCCATTTAATTTTTTTCTTTCATAAGGAAGATTTTCTTCTAAAGTGATCTCTAACAAATTGTTTTTGATGTCTTAATGAAAGATACTTAAATTATTAGAATGTTCGTAGCAGCTAACCTCTTATTTCTAATTTTCCTAATATGTTTTCTCAAAAAATAGCATTGATCACTAATGGTACTAATAAAAAAAAAATACCAACCTGATAACAAACGCAGGCTGGTTTACAGGCTTTGTATCAATGTAACACTACTGTCGGTTGTTTTGCTTGTCATACAAAAATAAGGTGAAGGAAAAAAACAGTATCACAAAGCAAGAGTGCTTCACAAAATGTATATTCACATTTATACCTATTACAGTTGGACGAATGTCCTACTGTTTGAGACCAGAGAATGTCTCTTCCATTGAGCTCATTCATGCCTTTCCATTTCTTTTTTACTGGCATCCAAGAATTTAAGGTAGAACGTGCTATTTAAGTTCGCGAGAAGAAAATATCCATGCAATCTTGCAAGAATTCTGGGAGGAAGATGAAAGTGGGAAAAAAATTGTATGAGCTGAAGAACTCCAGTAACAGATAGTATAAGTCAGAGTCTCCATGTTTCTGGAGAGAATGCGGAATGATTTAGCAACATACACAGGCAAGGTACACTAAAGCAATTAAGCAAACGGGTTGTGTATGAGATGCACTATACACCTGGAAATGACATTTGTCCCATTATGAAGTCTAATTGAGCCATATTGGGAAAGGACAGCTGGGAACCTTGAAAGCTGTGACAGTTCCAGAGATTATGATGCAGATGAAAATAGGAAAGTGAAATCTACGTTGAATATGATCTGCAGCTAGATAGGTCTCTTTGAGGATCTGGTGTTATCTCAGTGTTTGACTTCATAGCTTTATGTTTGAACCCTCCAATCAGTACAAACAGCAAGTAAAGAAACCAGTTAATAGTACTTGACCCTCGGACACAGACGAACCTTAAAGGAGTCATAACACACAAAACAGAAAAGAGGCAGATAGTGTAATAGCCGAGAACAGGAGAAATAGAACTTGGTGTAAAACTGAACTGCAAGTAAATCTATGCCGGAGAATCACTCTGCCTTACATGGTGAGATCAGAGAAACAGGATCAGAAATTCCCACACAACAGAGGAAATACACACGTGCTTCCTTAGTGGGTACTGGGAAGGTAAGCAGAAAAGTCTGGTCTTTATTATTCCAATTTATTATTCCAATCTAATAGATCTTCACTAACATTGTATGAGGTAGAACTGTAGTAGAGTAATATAGCAGGCTATCTTTCAAGTTTTTTGGTTTAAACACCCACTCCTAAGCTAGAAAGGAAAAGTAGCTGAGTATGTATTCATTTTCGATGAAAGCAAAGTTATCTGATAATAAGTGACCCATTAGTTTGCTCATAATTCTGTCAGTTATTACAGTCTTTAGGTTCTGAATGACTGTAATTTACTATAATAGATTTGCAGGACAAGAGAGAAATTTGACTTGCTCAATTGCAGATTCACTAAAATAATTTTGAACATTAAAATGATTTTAGAACATAAAGGTCATGACAAAATCTAACAAAACAAAGAATGTTAATAGAAGAAATATTAGTTTGATTTTCAAAAACAGATTACTGAAAATTACTCATCTGCACCTCAAAGTTTAGTTCTAACGTTGCATAGATTTTGTCTTGTACATAAATCTTTGAGAAGCCATCTTTACATTGGTGTTTATAAGGAAAAGGTGGCTCAGAAAAGATATACCTCAGCTAGTTCTACACATGCTGCATGAATATGAGGTTTTGATGAACATTTAATCTTCCTCTCAAATACTTATTTTTAGACAGGAATATAGCCCAACTTAAAATGACACAAAAACATTAATACAGGAGATTCATAGAGTTGAAATTCATATGCAAACTTTTTAAAATTATTTCTGTCTCGTTAGGCTGCAACATTTATCCAACTTTCCAACAGCTCAGAAGTCTTCCAAACCTTGAAACTGGAATTGTTTTTTTTTGTTGGTCCTAATGCAAACTATGAAATTGAAAGCAATATAACAATGACTGTGGTGCAGAGATTAAGTGTTTTAGAAATCTTTCCCTTAAATTCAATCTTACCACTTAAAAAAAAATAAAAACTAGTAACTACAATGATCTTTTAAAGTGCAAGATGCAATAAAATCTTTGCTGCCTTGACCTCCCTTCTGTTTACTTCAAAAAGCAAAAGCAGTGCATTCTTAAAATGTTTATCTTTTTTCAGAATCACAAAGCACTTCAGTTTCAATTTTTGTGCTCTAATTGCCCTTAAGATAACACAAATCAAACCGATATCACGCATTTAAGTCTAGCGGCCTTTTTCTTCAGTGGAATACCAGTAATTCTGAACTTGATGGTTTATTAGATGTTTTCTCCTGTGTAATGCTTTCAACAATGTACCTGGCCTCAGAAATGTTTGGCAAAGGAAGGCAAACATACTGACTGTCAAGCTCAGTCTTTTACAGCTGGTACAGCAAAAAGGTTAAGACTCAGTTTCAGGTCAAAAATTAGAGTCTTATTGGACTCCATGGATAGCTACGGTCTGTTACAGTGCTCAAGTCAAAACCTAAAGAACCAGTCTTGCTGCATTATTGCAGGATTTGGTTCACAGTGGATAAGGTATAGATTAAAATCCACAGTAATATCTTGAATGGAATGCCCGCATAAAAAGAAGGAATGGCACATATGTATTTTTATAATGGTTGAGTTCAGCTGGAGCTAAAACAGCTTGATAAGCCTTAAATTTCTTTTTCCCCTACTCATACTATGATGCTGTAATAACTAAAGATGCATCTTCAATGACACTTTGTTCTTTCAGCAGCTAAGCACTTTCAAAATAACAAGAATAAGGTGCAAAGTGACTTCTGCAGAGAAATGACTAAAACTATGACCCTTCAGGGCAATGGGGAGTATAGCATGATCTTGAATTTAACATGAAGACTGAATAATAAACTTGCTCTCTCCCCACAAAGACCTGTGGGGC
>VXAL01001502.1:28330-61554 GCA_013399475.1 Chauna torquata | reverse complement strand
AAAAAAAAAATATATAAAAAAAGATCATGCCTGAGGAATGAATGTAGGAAAAGGAATAGCATGTCAGACAGAGGTCTCAGCATAATTTCACAGAAGCTGAATGAAGATGTAATGACTTGAAACAAGTCAAGGCTGATTTTCCAGGAATCACAGGCAAAGGATAGTACTCACCTACAGTTGACAGAAGGACTGCGAAACATTTTGCTTATGCTAATGGAGAGACGCTCAAGCACCTGAAGAACAGTGCAAGAGAAAGTTTAGAAGTGCTAACAAACAAGCAACAGAAGCTCATTTAGTTTAAAGAAGTGAGAGAAACTCTGGTTCTGAATAGGACTGCACCANACACCAGTAAACCTAAACACGCACAAATGACACGGGGGGTGGGGGGGTGGGGGCATGAACAGTAATTTAATATGCTTTTACTGATGATATTCAGTTATTTTGAATAGGAAGTACAACAAGCAAACGTTAAGAATTGCAGATAATCTTAGTGAGACTGTGACTTGCAATGAAACGGTATATGAAATTCAGTACAAGTAATGTGATGCAAGTGTCAAAAATGCTAATTTCATTTTTACATTTCTGGAGCCTAAATTGACCAGCACCATTCAGGAGCAAGGCTCCAGTACAATGCTAGATAATACTATGAAAAACTCTGCTTTTTTTGCTCAAAGCTAATTGTATGCTAGTGATTAGGAAAACCACAGAACTAAACAGTGGTGATCATTAGACCACAGTATAAATTCATTCACAGTTATTCACGGTTCACCTGCATCTTGAATACTGTGTTAGGTTCTGATCACCTCATCTAAAAGGATATAGGGGAAAAAAAAACAGGAAAAATTCAGAGAAGAACAGCAGCAATGATAAAACCAGAATACTTAGGCACTTAAAAGCCATGACTCTTCACGCCTACATATTCATCAGTGGCGCAGAGACTGTAGTTAAGTATCATGATATATGCTAATTTATGAACTTGTAGTTACCAAACTGGATTAGCAGAAGGCAGGTTTAAAAGAAAAGGAAGTAGTTTGTATTGCAATAGGTAATAAACCTGCTATACTCCTTGCCAAAGAATAAGTGAAAGCTAAAAACTGCATTGGAGACTGGGCAAATTTGTGGAATAAGAATCCAATGAGGGTAACTAATTATACATATATAATTATATATTATGGTTGGACTTGATCTTAAAGGTCTTTTCCAACCTAAATGATTCTATGATTCTAAATGAGAAAGCACATCCAGCTCCAGAAGTTCCTGAAGTTAAGATACACAACGATGTTAGGGGTAGAGTTATAAATAATTGCACTACTCTGTTCACTGCTGGAGACAGGAGAATGATATACGGTCCTTTAGACTGACTTAGTACAGTCATGTGCTCTTATGAACCTGGCCTACAAAAGCCTTACACAGTTTGGTTGTTAGGAATCCAAAGAGGATCTAAAGTTTGAGCTATATTTCAGCATCAAATCCTGTCTCATGTGATATGTTGGGTTTGGATTGGCAATTCAATCGAACTCCCCTAGAGTAGCTAGAATTCAAGAAATTAACAATTTTCAAGTTTCATAGTTAGCCAGTGTTTACAAATCATCAGGCACTAGAATTCTGCGCACCAAATGATGCCTTCATTAAAGAAATAGTTGACTAACCACACTTGTCCTAATCTGAAAAAAATGGGACTTTTCAGGTCAAAACATTTTGAACCTAATATCCAAAAGACAAAAGACAAAATATAATTTGATTTGAATGATAAGAAAATGGGGTTTGTCAGTGTGTTTCTTCCTTTTGAAGCATTCTTTTGGAACGAATAAAGAACTTCTCCAAGATGTGTTATTTGCTGAAAGGAAAGCCCAACAAGCCCTAATTTCATGACTATATGTTATTCCATTTGATTATACCTATCTGTATGGCCTGTGCCAAGTTATCACAGAGAAAACAAAGGACATTAATCACAACCAGCCAAGTGGAACCTTACATCACATTATTTAGAAGATGGACAGTGTGTAAAAGTTTAGACATACTTAAATGTGCAAGGAAAACGTTTAAGACGTTAAGTATATGACCTAAGACTTAGGTCATCCTAACTACTTCAGAATGTTGTATAGGCTCTCTGGAAAAATGGAAGGTATTATATACCTATGAAAAAGTAAGATCTTTTAAATCAAAGCTGTATTGAACAATTTCTACTTTCCCACCTAAAGATTTTTATAAAGTGAAATTTACTTCCAGATAAACGTAGCCTAAACCATAATCCTCACAATTAACCTTACTGCTTAGGTGAATGTTGCATTGCACAATCTACTTTGGACACAAAGAAGCATTAGTCTTTATACCTACCTTACATACAGAAGACATCTTAAGTACTTCCTTATCAAGCAGTGATTCCTCATTGGGAAATTCTTTTTTAATCTGTTGAAGGTACCTTGAAGAACAGAATTCTCTGGAAGACCCATATTGGTAGGTAGAGAATGTGGTCAGTTAAACAGAAAAATCAAAGTTTCCTACAGCCACTGTATTGACTTTTCACTTTACCTGTATGTACATCTCCATTTTAATTGGTTGAAATTGGCTGCAAACATGGACTTTTGCAAGACCATTGGATTCTTCTTTTTTAGCTATTTACAGAGGAACTATAATCGTTTGTCACGGTTCTGGAGTAACATGAGTTGCTGAAGGAGGACTTGCAGGATGAACTGCAACTCTGCTCTTCAGTTTCAGTTGTGTTGTCAGGTTACAAAAATACAGCAAAAAAAAATAAGAAGATATCTTCTGATAAAGGTTCCCACTATCAGATCAGTATAAGCAGGAAGCAACTCACTGACACTTCAAAGACAAGTGGGACAGGTCAGTCATCATTATTCAGACAATTCTGTTACAGAATACTTCTAATTAAGCAATTGGACTTTGGCTGGTACTGCGATCACAAAGATTCAGGAAAAAACAGGAATATGTAAGAAGTGTACACTCTTTAAAGATTAAAACTACTTTCAGTAGTTAATGCTTCACTGTCTCCATACCAGTACTACATCTTGTAGTGGATGAGCAAAACAACAACAAAAAAATCAGTTCATATCACACCCTAAAGTTTGAAAAACTGAGAAACCTGAGATGGACTGCAAAGGTTTATTTCATTGAGAAAACATTACAGTATACTTCTCACATTTTTAACCCTGTTATTTGCCTCAATTGCTACACTTTCTAGCTGGTTTTCTTTATTTCATATTCAGCTGAAAAAGCACCTAATAAAAAGTCAGGTTCTTTCATAGCAAAAACTCTACAATCTTTTAAGTTGTTCCAGCTGTTTCCTATAGGTATAAATAAGACTACAGTAACTTCTTCAGTAGGTATTTTGTTAACCTGTCTCTCTGAAAAGTTTTCCTTTCCTTCTGCTTAGATAATGATTTAGGTCAATAAATTCTAATAACAATATGGTGAATCATTAACAGTCCCCCCCACAGTAGCTCCGTTACAATCTTTTGAATATTTAGTCAGAGATAACTTTTCTTTAAAGTGAAAGAGTGTGACCTTTTTTTCCCCCTCCTCCTCTTTTCAACTGAAACAAATGAGTTTATTACTAAGCTTGGCTTTAAGCCTTGCAAGTGCCATCACATTTGCTGCACAACAATTATCAGAAAATACTGCAGAGGGTTTCTTATATGTTAAGTATCTTAGAACATTTGCTAACTAGATTTACATAACGCATTTAGATTTCTAGTCAATAAGAGAAATATCCCAGCAGGGAAGTGTCTGAAGCCTTATTCAATGAATTATTCAGTGCTACCTAGAACCTACCCATCCCCAAATATTAGGAACAATTCTGATAGAACATAGTCAAACTGGAAGTATTCTCTTTTTGTGAGCATCCTCTGCCAAGTAAGTCTATAACTATTACCTAACTTGTAAAAATAGTCTAAAGTCTTGTATATATATTAAGAAACAATTATTTGCTGTGAAAGTCAACTTTGTGGAATCGGACTGATTATTTTCCCCCCATCATTTTTAGTTCAGTAAAGCAATGCTACACATGCTATCGTGAATCTGCTCTCCAGTATGTTGCATCCCATCAAAGACAGTGTTCTATAAAATCATTTCTCTTGGCATAACTCAAATTCCAGATGAACAAGCAAGTTAGTTCTTGGCTGCTTCCAAGAATCAGTTCTGTCAGTATTCACCGTACTTGTGCTGGTACCAGTACGTCAGACAACTGATCTAATTTTCACTGCAGCACAAATGTACAGATTACAGAGGATGTTATCTGTACAACTGATGAGTAAACAGTTTCTCTGTATTTTTCAACTAAACTGAGTATTTCCAGTTGTTTTCAAACTACTGCTGCAGTGTAATAGCCCCCCCCCCATTAGTTTCCCTCAGCTTGAAGAAATACAGCCAATTGCAATTCTAGCTGCAATACAACACAGTTAACATTCATAATTTCAGTATCCATACTTACTGCTACTGTTAAGGTTCAGAGTGGTTATACCATTTGATGCAGTGCTCTGTCTTGATAGATACTGTTCATTACACTTGCTGAGATGTGAACTTATGAAAGAATGTATTTTGTCCCACTGCTTCACAAAAGTCATCTCTCATTCAGCATAATACTATTTTTAACAATATCCTTTTTACAGGAAAGTTCAATCCAAAGTCATATTTTGCAAACTCTTTATAGTTCTAAAACTTCTGGCATTTCCTCTATGTATTGCTGTTATTAAGATTTGTATAATTTATCTTTTGCATGTTAATAACTTCTTTCCAAGAACTAAAACAGCAGCTTGGGCATTTGAACATTATTCCTGTGAAACAGCCAACATAATTCACTGCATCTTGTCTTTCCTTTGTCTACCCCCAATCACACTACCATTCGTATCTTGTTCTACCCTTCTCTTTCGCACTATTTTATTCTAGTTTCAAAATGTTTGATAAATTACAGAAAATTGTAGCTTTCTTTCCTATTTTTCTGCTCACTCATCCTTCCCCTTTCTTAATAGCTATACTTAGTCCAACATTAGTATTGAAAATATATTTGATTTTTTAACCACTAAGCAAAAACACATAACTGTATTCTGCATTAGGATACATGACTAATAACATTTGTGAGGAACGGTCACACTATAAAATGCAAGTACAGAAAGTCAGTTTGTTCAGATACTGTTGCCTAAAATAAATTGGAATGAAATAAATAGTGAAAGTAGAGGAACATTCATATTATTTTAACACATTAAGAAAAACTAACAACATCTATTATTTTTCTGAGAAATTCCTCTATGTCCCGATGAGCCAGACCGAAGCTCAGATGTACCTGGGTAATGACTGACAATAAGCATGTGATGTATGCCTTTAAAACGTCTGCCACAATACTAGTATATCATTCACTTAAATTTGGAGGTACAAGAAGATTCAGACCCACATTTATGCTACTGTAATTCCTTCTTGAAGTGATTGTGGAGTATTAAGGAGACTGTGATAAAACCACATTTTAATCATGTACTAAGTTTTCCAGCATGTATATTAATAGTTATCTGTCAGGACCGAGGATTGTTTAAAGTTCGAGGACAGATGCGGTAACTGAGAAAACCTGTTTGAAGCCCTAATTTTTCTGCTAAAGATGTTTTGACTTTATTTTCCCCTTACATTTGTTCTTACAAAGTATGGTCTGCATTACCTACTGTAAGATAAGCTATCTGAAAGTAGACATATCTTGAAATTATACAGCAAATACAGTTGCAAGCATGTCAGTAACTCAGCTGTCTCTGAATAATGGCGTACAACTGTACACAGCAAACTCCAGAGGTCAAGGAATGCACAGAGAGGACATATCCATCTCTTAGCAGTGTAAAGTTCCATTTATTATTACTATGCATTAAGCAAAACAATTGGAGCAACTGGGTCAGCCAGGATAGAAGTGAAAGGTCTGTATAAAATCCTTCTGTTGACCACTGTGTCCTTGAAGGCAGATTCCTGCTTCCACTACCTGTGTCAGTTTGGGCAGTTCCCATCTGAGCAGCAGCACCTGAAGCCCCCTCTTGCACTTGCTCCTCAAGGTCAGGAGCAGCTCCCGCTCAAGAGCTCTAACTCCCCTCATCTCATATATATATGTATATAGTCTCTCTCTCTCTCTCTAGTATATATATATAGATATAGATAGTCTACATATATATAGTCAATAACTTCTGCAGCCATCAAGGGATTCATTACTTGAAATTTGATTAATTTTGTACAGCTGTAACAAGCTTAGGGCACATAAAAAATAACCTTTTAAGTCAGTTATACCAAAATTGGTTCAAGAAACAAACATTAGTATGCAGTTTAAACCTGTAACAGAGGATGTATGTTTAGGATCTTTCAAGAGAAGACAAAACAATTCATTTCTTACATCAACACATTTGTACAACTTACAGAATAGCATTTCTCCCTCAAACCACAAATTTGGGGAAGGTTAAGACTTCATCAGGACAAAATCGCTTTCAGAACAGTGTATACAAATTTCTTTCGGAGCATAAATTTCTCTGTGGTTAAATTTGCTGATATGTTTCCTCGGTGAGTTAAACTGAAACACTTGAGTTTAAATTGATTTAAGAGCATCCAACACAAAGATATGCTCCTACGAAATAACATCTGCTTGAAAATTACACATTGAAATTAAACTGAATGAGTTTTTATGAGTGAAGAATGACTGAATCTCACCAGCTATCCAGTTTCTGGATCTATTTCTTTCATCTCCATCTTTCTCTTCCCCTCCATCAAATATGGATGGCTTCAGCACTGAGCTTCAGTTCTCCAGCTGCTGCTATATGCAGTAGCGCAAGCTATCCTTTGTTGTGTTCATTAATTTGCAATAGATCCGGGAATCATTCAATCCCCTCTGCCCCAGCCCACAAATGCAGCATATAAATTTCAAGGTAAATATCATTAAAATAGCTGCAAGCTGAAGATGGTCATTCACTGACTACATAAAAAGCAAATTCAGTACTGCTTTTCTGGTACATGTAGGCTCCTGGTGATGTAGATAGGGGTAAAGACTTGAAAGTTATTTTTATTGAGGTTTTTCTGTATTAATTAGGTAGTCTGGACTATTTAACTGTTAAAAATAGTTAACTGGACTAACAATAAACACTTGGCCCTGTATACACATGGTGGGTTCCCTTTAGCACATAACAAGACTTAGTGCAACAGAAGTAGGAAAATAAATCCCTTGCAATTTCAACAGGATGTGGGTATTGTTTAAAGCTTCATTTGGGATTCAAGTTTCAGGAGAGAACAGTATGCATGCCTGTGTATACGAGTATATATACAGAGACCAGATGTATAAAGGTCCTCATCTGCTGTTCATTGCAAAGCTTTGAGTACAATCATCATGGAAAGGCTTTCACTCCAGCTTTGAAGACTGGGGTTAGAAACACAGTTAGGTATTGAAAGCAAACTTCAACCTATGGAAACAGATATACCTTGTGACACAGCGTCAGTCTTTGAGAAAGTTTAGACAGAAGGCAACATTTCACAGATTCATGAAATACATCAAATTGTCATTCATACATTCTAAAGTAGAAAGTTGCAAGCATAATACTTGTTCTAAGTATGTAATTGGTAGGAAAGAACTTAATGTTCTGCACCATCTCAATGTTCTACCCATTGGTAATTCCAAGAAAACCTCAGCAAGAACCCATCTCTGATGAGGGAAGAAAGTTCTAGGATGAGCTAAATAGATCTACTCCATATCTGTACTTCAGGAATGGTATCAATACTGTTAATGTGCAGTCTTGCTAACAAAGAACACACGGGTCTTAACAGAGACATTTCACAGCTGTAACAAGAATCACCAAATTCATCAAAAGAAAATTATGTTATTTAATTTTTCTTTAAAAGAAAGATCCTTAAAGGAGCTACCTGGGGACTATAAACAGCGTCATGAATCATGAAAGCCTGTAACCCGAATAGGTTCTTACAGCAGTTGACGCTCCATACTATTCAACACAAAACATTAGACACATTTGGGAATGTTTCCTGAACAGCATGGTTCCTTCTCAAGTAACAGCCTACCTGCTTTCATGGAGTTCAGAATTAATGAAGCTCCCATTAATTCAGCAAGGACTGCAGACAACCCAGCAGAGCCTCAGCCCACAATTTGTTTGTTTGATCTCAAACTTAGAAAAACTTGGGCAATTCCAACTAGTTCATCTGCTCAGTAGTACAAGCTAGTACAAATACATTCAGTCCACACTTCAGTATAAAGATCTGCAAAACATTTAAAAGACAGATACCTCGGCCATTATACAGGACAGATCCAGCCAGTAGTAACTGCATACTTCACAGCCTGAGAAAGTTACACAACTGCTGGTTTATATTAACTGTATCAGCATAGTCATGTAAGTTACCTGACAAAAATACCAACATGTCAAGTTATCTTGAAATATATTAGCTTTATATTAGCAAAATTCATTTTTAAAACACCCTGAAAATTACAAAAAAAAGTAATTTTACACTTAACATTCCCTAATGACTTAGTAAGCCTTAGAAAGTCAATGTGCATGTCAGCTCTCCAGAACTATTCACAAACAAGAGAGACCTTTCACACTAAGGAGCTTGTTTCAAATCCCAGCACTGACAATCTGCCAGAATTGAAAACAGCAGGACAAATAATAATTGGGTATCTGTTTGCATATTAATGACCAATATTCTATCTGCAAAAATGAAGCAGTGTTATTTCAATCGCAATGGTAGATAAAATGTACTATGTTTAAAGACTGACAATGTTAGCACCTGCAAAGCAGTGCAAATATTACTGACACTATGGAGCATGCCAAAACAATAGTCTAACTGGCACTGAGAAGATCTCATGGGAAGCCCACAGAACATTACTAGATAACAACATGAATTTTCTTCCTGCAAGTTCTAACTGCTGCTTCTCACTGATATATAGCTTTGCCAGTGCCAAGGTGAAGAACTCCTAAGCATGACCATAGGAAATCTCCACTTTTTACCAATCAGGAGTGAACAACCAAAAGCAAAAAACAAAAACAAAAAAACAACAACAAAAACATACTACACTTACGTTCACCTTCCACAAACTAGGCATTCAAGATTTGTATTTCTTCATCCCACATGAGGTTTGTGCCAGCATTTCATTAACAATATTCTGTGAAGGATACAATAGTTTTCTCCCACTAGTACCAAAAACTTCATCAATAGGGAATCAAAGCAAACAAAAATGAATTGGAAAAGGTTCTAAACTTAATCTATAAATGCATACTCTTTCATTAATACCAGATCTACCAACAGCAACAGACCTAGTTAGATGGTATGGNAGCTTCACAGATTTTTTTTTTTAAACCAGTTTTTAGGTTTTTAACCTTCTAGGTTAATTTCAGAGTAAACTTTAAAATATGTTAACCATTCGTAAAGTTGCAACTGCTATCATGTCTCTGACCATGAGTAATCTGGCAGGAAAAAAAATTTTGAAGTTACAGGCCTTCACATAATATCCAAGGCAACTAATCTCCTAAATTTCCCTTCTACGGTATTGATGATATAAAGGCCATTACTTAAAACTAGTAAGTGGTATTTTGCCTTTCAGTCATTTTGGATATTATCACTGGGTTCAGATGGATAGAACTAATAGCATTTCAGCCAGGTTTCTTTGTAAGTTAAGCAAACTACTTTCTCGTGGATTTTTATTTGACCAACACTTATGACCAAGATAGCAAACAGAGGAAAGGGTACCCTTGCAGACTGTACAGTATACCATTTTCATTAGATATTCTTTCCCACTCATTTAAGTGGAGTAATATTAAGGTTTAAATAGGCATTTCACCTTTTCAGGGGGAAACAGAATTGTGTCTTGCTTCTACTTTGGACGCCTCCTGTCCTGTGATTTTAGTTTAGATGGTACAAAAAAAATTCATCGCACCTCTGCTCTCCATTCTTCATAATGCAGGGTGGGGAAAGAATGCACAATGTTATCTAGAGTGTCGTACCCGAAAAGCATATGTATCACAGGATATGGTACAAATTAATCTGTCAACAAGGGAAGAGGTGAAGGGTGCTGCAACTGAAGTCTTGTTCCTTCAATCACACTAAAAAGAACACTTCATGTATGCATTGCCAACGCACGCACCAAATTATTTAGCCATAACAAATATACTATGCATTATTTACTTAATAAGAGCGAAAATCAAAGTTCAAATTATGCAGGTTGAAGCTGTAAAAGAATAGGATAAGATCTACCGTAAGTCTTTGGAAATATTTTCAAAGAAATAAAAGAAGCTGGCTATGACAAACTGGAATCCAATTATCCTCCTTTCCCTTGCAACATCTTCCCTCACTACATGGTAAGCTATTAAGAAACCGTGGTCACTAACAGAATAGCAAGAACAAACGACAACTGACGCAGAAGAGTAAGAAGGTCCATTGATTCCTATAACATTTGTTAGCATTCCAAACAAGAAAGCACAGGAACCCTCAGCATGAACTGTTTTGTTTTCATAATCCTCTAAACAGCAGCAGTCACCATTTCAAATCCTCCCAAATGCTCAGTTTATAACCAAATATCCTAACAAATCTTTCAGTCCTGTATTAAAAGTTCTCCTCAACTGTGCATACAGCAAGCTGATCAAAGAAGAAATAGGGGGTGCAAAGGTATTTCCCCCCTCCTGTTCTCAAGGAAGTACTTTTTCCCTTTTATGTATATAATTCTTCTTCTGTCTCTGCAAATTAAACTTATGATCTAAAAGCTAAAGAATCAAAAACCTCAGATTTTTAAATCAGATCTTCTTATGAAGATCTGCTTAGAAGTAAAGGTCCTGTTTGTTTACCACGACTCAAGTTTTCAGAAGAAAATAGTGACAGAAGAAAATTAGCTTTGCACAGCGAATGGGGTAAAGAGTTTGGTAACATAATTTAAAGTTATGGAGAGCCCAAAAGATAAATTTAAAATTAAGCAAATTGTCCTTAAAGCCTTTGGAAGGTTTACTTAATGCAGAGGCAAAGCACAGCAAAGGTACTGCAACAGCCTAACTGTGGGATCAGAGTCAGATTAAGACTATTAGTAATATGAAATAAAACGACTCAACATAAGCCAGGACATCAACGTAGTTCCTTACAACTAGGATATTTCAAATTATATTTTCAGTCACATTATACTTGGAGACGAACAAACCAAACTGACATTAAAGATTATATATATACATTTATAATCTATAGGAGCTTTAGTGAAAGGACTACTTGTGAAAATTAATTTCCTTTACAAAAGACAACTTGATGAGAGAAAAATGGGTATTAATTGTGATACCTATATGATGATGCAGGTGATGCTCTTTAGTAACTGGATTTAAACCACTAACTCATGTCTTGTAGGCCACTGGACAGATGGCCACAACTTTCAACCATATCCAGCCTCATTGCAGTTCAAACTCGTGACCAAGAGGTAAAAAGCTTTGTATGCCATTAATAATCCCCAGGCCATCTGTTCTCTGTAAATGGAGACACTCTAGGACAATTCCAAACATATTTTATGATAACATTTATTTCAAATCTTTCCAGAAGCTTACTATTTACTCCACCAAGATCTCATTTGGCAAATATTAATCTTCCTCATTTGAATTAGCTAAGAAACCACATGAGTCATTTTATTTACCAAACTTTAGTTGGCACAGCACCCTAGAACTGAATTGCCTTTTTGCATGCCTTTGTTAAGAAATACCCATTATTCAAGAGTTTGTTCAGAACTTTTTTAAAACAAGTTGTATCAAAATTTGTATCTTGCATGCACAGGAGGAAGGTTTCAGCTTCACCTATCACAGTAATGGAATTCAGAAGCTAAAAGCTCAGATTTTAGTGACCTCATGAGCTACAGTTGAATGCACAAATTCTGAAGTGCTTTGGTAGAAAAAGAACTGAAAGTCAATTAAATAATCACGCAGAATATTCTCAACAGCACATGCATGGATTTCAACTCCCTAGCTGTGGTGAGCTGACCTTGGCCAGCTGCCACCCACTCCCCTTTCTCATCAGTGGAAGAAGGGAGAAAAGATGGAAGAGCTCATGCATTGAGATAAGGACAGGGAGATCACTCACCAGTTGCCATCAGAAGCAGAACAGACCCAACTTGTGGAACATTAACACATCCTCACTCCTCTATAGCGTTTCTGCCAGCTCCTCCCCAGGCTGTCCCCGAGGCGCCCCAGGGTGGCTGCGGGCCCGGCCGAGCCCTGCGGTGGGGCCGTTGGAGCCGGCTGGAACCGGCTGTGTCCGGCACCGGGCAGCCCCGGCCTCGCCTCACGCACCAGCCCCGCAGCACCCCGCCACTGCCTGGAGTTACTGGTTTTTTTTTCTATGATTTAAAGCTCACCTCAGCAAGCATGAAATAACAATGAAAGTGCAACCATAGTTGGTTCCCTCTTCTTTCTTTTAATTTCTCTCCAAGCTTCTGTAGTAGTTAACAACCAGTAGCTCGCTCCATGATGAGGAATAAAATTTTGTGGTGATGCCATCTCTAAATTTGAAGTGCGATGGAGGAAGCATGGGATGCAAACCACTGTCCTACTTAAAGGCAAGCAGTGCAACCTGCCTCCATCCCTTCTGAGAGGCAGGCCTCCTGCATGCAGCAGCGAGCATGCTGCCTGTCAACTCCAGTTCTCTAAATGACTCAAGAATGAAAGCAGGCAAAGGGATTGGAGCGTGGCTCTAATGTGCACTGGCTCTTGTTTGAACTAAATATTCGAATAACTGAGGTTTTAACTCCATGTAGCCTTTTCCCTTCTCCTGCTGGCAATGATCTGAAATACTGATAAAGCAGACTGACAGATCCAAGTGCCATACTTCATGGATGCTGGCAGCAAAAGCAGAGAAGTAGGCTTTTAAGAACACACAGCAGAATATTACTCTTAGGTATGGAAAAGCATTGAGCTGAGGCAGGATTCTCATTCCATGGTTGCCTTTTGTTCTTTCCATTTCCTGTCATTCCTTGGAAAGATGATTTTTAGCAGACAAAAATCACTGAGAAATAACAAGCCACTTTAAGAACTGGCAGAAGTGAAAAAACTCCAAAACCACGTGCGGAGTTGCACCATGAAGTACAAAAAGCGTGAAAGACACACCACTCGGAAGCAACTGAGCGAAGGGAGAAAGTTTTTGTTGCACTTACACCAAGAAAAGCAAACTACCTATGACCAAAAGCAAAAGCAACTGTCAAGTATCAATGGACAACTTAGGTAAAATAGATCTCTGAGGAAATATGCTTTGCTCCCATGCCATTCTATAACACAACTAAAAAGGCAAGGAGAGTATAAAGCAAAATCCTAAATTTCAATGAACGCACTTGTTCTCCAACTAACCTTGCCAATTATAAGTTAGTGTAAAGCTACTGGCATCCTTTGCCTTACCAACTTCCTAGAGACCACTTTCACCGAGACAACCTGCATGGAGCAATGGCAGCCAATGCAATCTTATTTATATGGACAAGGAGACAAAGTGCATAAACCAGGACTGCCAGAAAAGCAGAAGAGGCAGAACAGTATGAAGGAGGGGGGAAAAACACAAAAAAAACCCACACAACTGAACTCATTTTTACTCCCTATAACAAGAACCAGGTATAACAGTTTTCACTCCGTTTCTGAAAACTAAACTAAAATTCTAATAATCGCAAAAGGAATGGTAAAGCAATATGAAATACAACTGTATCACACTTGACCTTTGGTTAGAGTTTTACTTTTCAGAAAACCTAATACACAAGATGTATAAACATCAGCGATTTGAATGCAAAATCCAGACATGTTGATTTGTAATGATTTCTACTGCTTTTTTGGAATGGGCAATACAGGTTCTTAAAAAAAGTTAAATTTAAATAATTTTTCATGAAGTTTTAGGAACAGCAGGTGTTTTCCAAAATGGTGACAAATGCAGAAAAGGACATCGCTATGAGACCAGGGGCTACAGTGCTGCTACACACTCAGATGACCTATTATTACACAGCTGCCTTACCTAGCAAAAGGAATGAAGAGGAGGACCAAGGCTACAACCCCATTAATTCACCTTTCTACCATCACTTCATTTTCTGAGCAGCAGCTATAGAAACAGTTAGCTTACTGGTGTTCCTCCTTTATGTTAAAGCTTCCAGATGTATTCACATCTGGAGTTCCAACATAGATTATATATATATATTTTAAATAAGTAGTATGCACTGCATGCTCACACAGCAGAGATCCAGGAACAAATTTGTTTAACAAAATTTAACATGTTCCAGAGCTATTGCATTTAATACTGCTTTCAAGTAACTGAACAATTTTTCAGTTTGTGTAAACTGCAAATTCCAACACTCCAATTCTGCTGTTAGTCCAAAGTCAGGTAACAGTATCATCACTGATGGACTGAATAGTAAAAGGCAAAGAAAAAGTTTCAGGATAGCAATTTAAAAGTGCACAAGGAACACACAGATTGGCTTAGAGAGATAACAAGTTATTATGAATGCACACTGCAGCCCTACTTCAGGTGAGATAATCACATCCCTACATCTACTTTGGCTCATTCTTCAGAATAGGGCTGTGCCTGCTGCAGTGGTGGCTTTGTTGATGCATACTGACAAGACCGATGCTCAAAAAAAGCAAGTTCTCTTAATTGATTTATTATCTGAACAAGCTGATAGACTTGCACAGAAAACAACATGCTGATGCTCTAGGTAAAAAAAAAAAAAAGAAAATACAAACCCAAGCCAGCCTAGTTTTGGATGGTGCCTACATCACAATGCTAAGAACTGAAATGATATAGCCTGACACAAGCCTCTCAATTTAAAATACGATTACTGAATAACACGTAATGGGTTGGACATCAAGGAGATCAAACTAGGTGATTTAGTGCTCCCTTCTGCTCTGAAGCTCCGTGCTGCTACAAAGCTGGTTACCCAAAGAACATGGATGGCTAAGGGAATTTGAAGTGGGCCAGTTCCATGGAGCTGGAGACAAAACAGCTTATAGTATGCCAAATCCCCTTGTAGGGCTAACCGCTACAATAAACAAAATCGTGTTTTTTTTTTAAAGCAGTTAATCTTTTCTGATTTAGACTTGGTGGATACTAAAGCACATCCTACTGGAACACTAATTAATCATAACTTTCTTCCCATTGCATATGGGCCAAAGTTTCCTCTAATACCATCTACTCCTCACTCTCTATCCACAAACTGTGGGAACTGATCTTTCATCTCACGCAGGTAGGACAGATCCTGGCTACATGCAGAGATTGCCCTTATGTTTATCAAACAAGATAACTACAACTACCAAATTACCAAGGTTTTTTGCTATTAGAGACAAGGCTGCAGGAAAACAGTTCAGTCATTGGGCGAGGGGCAGAAAGTGGAACAGATGGTCATAATGTCCATTCAATATCTTTGGCACTAAGCATTAGTAGAAAACTAATTTTACTATGTATAAAAATCAAACTTTCCAAACAGAATTACATATAAAATTTAGGCCCGATAATCTTTTGAATTTTATATTAACTTGTAACCTCAGGTTTTACTTTTTATACTTTTATTTCCTGAGTCTAATGACCAAAATGGTGTTTTTATTTCCACTTAATTTGTCTATGCTTAAGTCTGACCTGTTTAGCAAGAAATGAATTCCTCAGAACTAGAGTAAGTGTGAAATACTGTCAGCCAGCCAAAACAAAAGGCAAATAAACTATGCTCAGAAAAATATTTTACTTGAAACAATGAACCTACAGGCTTTAAGTAATTTTTTGTAGAATAGCTACCTTGAGAAGACTATCTTACCTTAAAAAGGGTACTCTGAGAAGAACCACACACCAAATCCGCTCTGTATTAGCGAGAAAAGTTTTCACAACTCACTGCATGCCATGAACTAAATCATAATAAACTAATTACATGATCTTTAAGTTCTCTTCATATTGTATAAAACTTATGATATGTACTCTCAATGGAAACCAGACATCCTGTTTAGCATCTTTACCAATGACCTGGAGGAGTGTGAGGAGTACACTCATCTGGTTTCATGATGCCACCAAACTGGAACAGTACCATTAGTGCACTTGAGGACAGGGATGCCTTTCAGAAAGACCTATAGGGGCTGGAAGAATAGACTAAAGAGACCTCCAGAAGTTCAATATGGGCAATGACCAAATCCTGCCCCTGGGACAGACTAACCCTTGCATCAGTACAGACTTGAGAGTAGCTCTGCTGGAAAGGCCTTGACACTGTGGGCCATCAGCAAGCTGAGCCAAGGCAGCAGCCTGCTGTGGCAGCAGAGATGGCCAATAGCATCCTCAGCTAGACCAAGGCTCAAGGGAAAGGATTATTCCCCTCAGAAGTCATTAAATAACACAGAAAACTGCATTCTTGTATTGACGGGCCAAAACCTGCAAGATTTAAGTGACCAGAATGAGTTCAACAAAAAAACAATGAAGGGAGGCTGAGGGACAAGGGTTGTATTCGGCCTTGAGAAGAGAGCTTCATGGGAAACCCAGCAGCACCCCTGTGCCTGTGGGATGGTTATCAATGAGACTGAGCCAGGCTCCTCAGTGGCACATGGTGGGAGCACAAGTAACAACGGGCGTAAGCTGAAACAAGAGAGAGTCAGACCAGATATAACAAGAAACTTTCTCCCCATGAGGATAGGCAGGCAGTGGTACAGACTGCCCAGACAGGTTGTGCAATCTTAGTCCTTGGAGGGTTTCAAGGCCAAGCTGGATGAAGACCTGAGCAACCTGATCTGGCCTTGTAGCTCATCCTGCTTTGAACAGGTTAGATTATAAACCTCCCAAGGTCCCTTCCAACTGGATTTATCTTATCCTTCTTTTAACTTGGAATTTTAGAAATGGCATTTATAAAACAAAAACAACAAAATCTCTCAATTATCATCCTTCCATTATCTTACAGTTAAGTCTCTTGCAATATCTGTGAAGTAGGACATTTTAAGTAATAATTTCTTACATAGGAGTATTAAATAAACTGCAACTACTAACTGAAGATGACATTCCCAGTTAGTCTCACTGTAGCAGTGAAAAAAGATAGCACTTCTTCAAAATGGATCGTGAGCAAAAATTTACTTATCTCCTTCTTGTATTTTCTAAATTTAAATTTTTTTATCAAAATATTTGCAAAAAGTATAAGCAAGTCAACTTAAACTTCACATTTCCCAAACCTTAAAATCAATTAAAGCATTTTTTGTAATTACACAGATTACAGTAGAAACATCTGCTTCAGCTGGATATTTTCCAGAGTATTTACAATTCAAATTTGTCTGCATTGTTTAAGAAAAGAAGAATTAAAAGAAAATACAAACTAGTAATCAAAGGAGAACATGACCAAGTCTTTACTTATGCCTGAGCAAATGAAATGAAAAACTAATTTAGCTGCAAAAAGTTATTAACTGTTGAAATAAACATCTTCAGCTGATGTTTGAAGTTCAAAACTGCCAGTTGCCCTTTCCAGAGAAATATGAAGTATTTCATCAAAAGCTCCAACAGCAGAAAGAAATTCAGCTATAAGGTGAAATGTAAGCCATTATTATATTTCAAAAGTATTGAGATGGCAGATAATCCCCTTTCAAATGGACCCCTCTCTCCCCATTACCTTATAATTTCACATCCACTTAAATTTGGAAGGAGCTGAAGGTAGTAACCCCACCTCTCCCTGTATTCCCATACTATTTATGCTGCTGTGCCACCTACCTCTTACTGACTTCTAGATTGCAGAAGGGATCCAAACAAAAACTAACCTAGCAGAATGACCAGCTTTAATCCACAAGTTCCTAAACTCCATGCCACCACAAACATTTTCTGTCCTCACTGTCAGAGCACTACCCATAAATTGTTCAGAGGGCGGGGAAAAAAAAAAAAAGCACTGACTAAACAAAGTGATTGTTTTTTTGAGCATAGTAAAAATAAATAAGAGCAGCTTTATAGATAATATTCCGTAAGATTTCATTTTATATTTGAACTCGCTATGTATTTGGATAGCATTTCGTATTCCAATGAATGTGAGGAAAACAAGAAATTATTACAAACTTAAAACAAATCATGTACAGAAAAGTCAATTTTCTCATCCAACATTTGATGTTCCCAAATATTTCAGTCAACATGTTTGTACAGTCTAACAGATCTAAAGAAACTACTGAAAAAAACGGCAATGATAAGTTTAAAGATCTCCAGAGAAATATTCAAGCCAAATAGAAGAACGGTACAGGTGACCATGCAGTTAAACTCACTATAGATGTAGACACAATCTTCAAAGAGCAAGTCATAGTGCAACACTATAATGACAGCCAAGAAATAAAGAGTTATAAATATGAAATAAATTCAAATAAAATATTTTTTTCTTCAAAACAAAAGCAGTCAGATTCTAAACTCAAGTATAAAAAAGAACCTGACACCTGTACTAAAGTTAAACACATTTAAACGAGGCTCACAAGCAACAAGGAATAATTATGTAGTTATAGTTGTAGTACATTTGAAGGTCTGTGACAAATACAATCTATGTATGTTACTACAAAAATAAAGCAGTCTGTATTACTACATGCCTCCAAGTTATATTCTGAATTGTTTAAGGTTTTACTATACATGCACTGAAATATCTACCATTAAGGAGAGCAGTTTAATAAATCTGGAGAAACACATCAAAATCATATGTAATAATATATACGTAGTAGCTATATCAACAAATAATACGCCTTCACTGAGCACTGACTGTATATAGATTTTACTTATTAGTTGGAATAATGACTACCATTGTTTTAAACCTAGAGAGTTTGTAGAGGGAAAATACTTGGTAATAACACTTTTTTATTATTATTATTATTTTTTTTTTTAAGAAATTCCCTTTTTTGAGATAGGAGATTTTTCTACAGTTGTAAGGAAGAAGAAAAGAGGGGTAGGTGATAATAAAAAGGAGTTGTAATAAATACAGTACAGGAGATATAATAAAGAATAGAGTTCTTCGCATCTTAGTGCATAATAAAAAAGTCATCATTCTTTCATTTCCTACTGAAGTTTTCCGAATCTTCCATTGGCCTTTCCTCAGAATACTAAAATTCAGTTTGGTGACTGACTGCTAACAGCATTAGTTTAACTTCGCTTCCCTGCTGCCACCAGAATACCTAATAATTGGTACAGATTAACTTCAAGCAGCAAATACAGCAAGACAAAGAGAAGGTCTGATGACTACATGTGGAAGACAAACAAATGAAGAGAAATATATCTGCTATTCTAAGTAGTCTTTTTCCTTCAGATACATAGAAATTCTTTCCACGTGGAGAGAAAAGCACCAGCAACTTAAATCTGGACAAAGACCTGGTGAGAAAGATATAAACTGCATTAAGTAACCAAGCACCCAAAAGAGAAACTGTCTTTGTGATAGGCTGGTTTTACAAGTAGAAACAGACTCTCCTTAAAGTTATCAGTTTTAATGCTATTTCACACTTGCTTTAAATCACTGTTTTTCAGAGAATTTGTATTTGTTAACAATTTTTATCAACAGCATGATTTATCCATTTTCCCTCTTCTGAGCAAAATACAATTTCAAAAATTCCACAATGAGAATTTTTTTTTTTTATTTACTGTTATAGGTAGTTCCTTACAGCTGTTTTGTTACATTCTTCCAAAATTTGTTCTTTCCAAAAAGATCAGCAGCTAGCTAGACAAAGAACTCAACTTCTAAAGGGTTGTACTTAAAAAAAAAAAAAAAAAAGTACTGCTATGGGGTTATGCTAAGCTAGACTGATTTATTACCTTTAAGATAAGCATAAGGAGCTTTCTCAGTTTACAAGAAAAGATTAAGTTATTTTTAACTTGCAATCCCACAAACAAGCCTAGATGTTCAGTTCTAGTAGTATTCTGCATTATTCACAGCAAAAGGTTCTTAGAAACTATTTTCCTGCTGCTGCCTATGAAACCTCACTCTACAGTGAGCTTCTCCAAACGTAACTGAAGAGGCACACCAGTGATGCTCACATTCAACTGGTAACAGCTGTAAAAAGCTGTTTACAGAGACACAGCTCTTAGTAAGCAGTACCAAGATTCTCTCTGAAATGAAGTATGCCTAGTTAGGCCATATCAAGCTAAGCAATAGAAATACAGGGAAGAGGCAAAAAGAAATGTCTTCTTTCAGTTTATTTATCTTCTATAGCTTTTATTACCTTTAATTCCAAATTAGTTCAAGCACTGATGTTTGTGTATGTAAGCTAGTTAAAACAGCACACTTGCATTTTGTTTGTTTTTAGAAGCAGCAACTTTTTCTCTGCATCTGTATGCTCTAGCATTTTGTGAGCACACACTGATCAAGATACAGAACCCAAACTTCTTTGAATTACTGCAAAATATGGGAAAATGTTCTCTGTCACTAACTATACACTATCTACTTTTAAAACTAATTTGATTTTAAAACTAATTTGGATTTTTCTAGGCAAGTATAAGCAAACTATTTTCTCTGTGTGAGCTCTTCCCACTGAACACATGGACAATATCAAACCCAAAGCTGTAATTCTTGCTGAAAGTCTGGATACATTAGCTTAAACAAGCATTGCTTACAGCTGACCTCGAGACAGGTGCTCTCTGTTCTTCTGTCTGCCCATGAGGTACCATGCAACTATATAAAAGAGCAGCATGCACAAAACAGAATAATTCATGTACCACTGCTTACAAAAAATAGTATCTGTTATGTAAATAGCTATTAAAATAATACTGCTGGGTTGTAAGTTACTGAAACCCTTGCTAATGTCTTTATGAAGAAGAAAATGATCCTTGCCTAGTAGAACCAGTTATTTTCCATGTATCAAACAGATAAATCTTTTGGATAAATCTGTAAATGTTTTAAACTGCACTGCCAGAATGAACCAAGGTAATATTGGAGGTATTGTGTAGGCCGTATCAGTGCCTCCGCTCATCTGTTCACAATAATGGCTGCTGTTGAACCTGTTATTCTCACCAGCTAGGTAGCAGGACTCCAGGATTTGCATGTTCCCAGATTTGCTTTTCTGCTCAGGAGGGTATGCTTCACTAATACCTAGAATCTCACCTGTAACTACAGATCTGTTCAGAGTTGTCACGCAAAAGTTAATAAGATAAATTAAAATGAAAAAAATTAAAACAATGTCTAAAACATCATTGTCCTCCTTCACCAAGTTATCCTAAGAGCTTTTTCCTTGCATCTACCAACCAGAAGCTGCAAAAACAGACACTGAAAGGAAGAAAAATGAAAGACTGAAACTAAAATTCATTGACAGTGCTCCTTGAAAGTATGGGTATACAATACATTTTCAGATAAAGTTCTGAAAACAGTAAGTTAATATGTAACAATGCTAAAGCTAGCATCAGATCTGCATACGAAGCATCCATAGGGAAAATTAAAAGTGTACTAAGCTTCAGTATCTGCAGCTTATAGGTGAGAAAATGAGGAGAGACTGATCAGATCACAGGAGACCGAATATTACGCCACTGCTGCTTACTTGCAGTACATACCACATCACTACTTTAAAAAACAATCAGATAATTAAAAGAAACTGTTTCATCTTTACTACTGGTTCAGTTACTTTAAATCTCAACCCTTAAACCTGTAAAATTCACAAACCTCATCGCTGGGGAGCAGCAGAAGCAGAGGAACAAGCTGGGAGCCAAGGCTGACCCCAGTACAGCAGTGCCTCCTTGACATGGCACAGCCATGAAGCATCCAAGCAAGTCAAGCAGAGCCATGTGCTGACAGCAACAGGTGCCACCAACCGCCCAGTGAGCAGCAGGTGAAGGAATAGCCCAAGGTCAGTTTGGGCAATCCTGCTGAAAATTCACAAACATTCAGGAGTGGGGCTGAAGACAGACCCAGTTAAGGCAAGATGAGCTGCCCAGCCTGAGCTTAAATGGAGCTCCTGGGCCCACGTGCAGAGGAGGTGTGGTTGGGGTCACAGGTGAGGCTGGTCAGGGGCAATTAAGGCTTATTAAATGTTCTCAGGGCTATGTCACTCAGTGCTTTTTTTTTTTGTCCTTTTTAATTCCACTCATCACAAAATGAAAGTTAATTTTTACAAAATTTGTTAAAAAGGCTACTTTTTTTGCCCTGTGGGGTTTACTTCATTTTGCAATAACGTAACATTTAAATACTTGAACAAGCTTTAAGCAGCCGAACTACAAGACTTAGCGTTGGAAACTGTTTTACACACATCCTTCATTGTTCTAATGTTAACAATTTTCCTTTTTTCTTGGCCGTTCTGCTTCTTTTCAAGCAGTACTGCATAAAAATAAGGATATTTGTCAAAAAAGCAAAAAGGAAGCTAAAAAGTGTTAATCTTTGCAGAGAGCATAGAGACCAAAGAAACAATATGAAAGGCTCAAAACAAATGAATATTATTTATGAAAAATTATTTGAGAAGGCATAAAAAGATGCTAAACAGCATGGTAAAATAGGATAGCAGAAAGAAGTCATCCTCCAAAACAGCACAAATGAGAAGGAGGCAATGCAAAATTCAACAGGTTACAGGTAAGAACTTGGTAAGACAGACCAAAGAACATTTGTGAGGTAGGTTATAAAAATTAGCAGTAAATCCTTTTCCAAGCACAATATGAGTAGAAAACATCCTTAGAAGTATGCAGCACCATCTGAGGAGTGATATATAAGAGCACTTGCAGAAGGTGTGTGACCAGCTGTCTGCTGGAAGGGAGCTTTCTGTGCTGACATTCTGTTGCATGAAGGACTCAGAGGGTTGGGCTCAAACCTCCACAGAGAAGGCTGCAAAACAAACACACAGGTGAACAGTAACAAATGACCAAGACCAGATTGTTTCCACCTAAGAGCTCTAAAATACTCAAGGATAAAACAGCTGAACTACTAATTACAGCATGATATTAAAGAACAAAACATGGCTACATCCAATTCTAAAAGATTTTCTGAATATTGTATGAAAACTTGCAGCTCTGTAAACTTCATGTATTTATTGAGCTAACTAGTAGAAACTGTAACTGAGAACTGGTTAGCTGGCTTGAGGATCACCTTTGACATGCTGGGCAAGAATTAACTTGTTTTTTTTTTTGGAAAGGTAACTGGTATTTCACAGATCTACTGCAGTCCTGCCAAGATGTCAAAATACTGTGGATAAGAGTCTACTTTGAAATGCAGAAGGATTTCAACAACGCCCCTTCCAAAGGTGTTCAAAGAAACAAAGCTGCCATAATGTGTAAGATCCAGCATGAAGAAATAACTGGCTAACTAACATGGGGTAGTAGTGCATGTCCACAGTTCACTGCAGAGAGAAGTCACCAGAAGAATTCTGCAAAGATTGGTGCTGAAGTCTGAGATGTTCAATTAAGTGCTCCAGATGTCAACTAGATGGTCCAATATTAAATTAGTTGAAAGAAGAGATGAACAGGAAGGTAACAGTTTGCTGATAATACTAAGCTATCGAAGATCATTGTGTAGTCACCGGGTTATGAACTTTCCTTTTCAAGGCTGTTTTTTTTTTTTCCGCTATTGGTCACTGAAAGTAGGCAACTGCAGTACACATTTCACTGTGTTATACCTTGTTGTGTCTGTTGGAACAGCCTGAAGCTATTTAAGTAAGTAGCAGACTACTTTTAAGAATCATGTTTAGCCAAGAACATAAGTGTTCTGGACAGCCTTGATCCCATTTTTCATTTAATAACAACAGCTTTAAGTTGCCTTGGATCTGTCCCTACAACACAATATATTCGTTGCTATGCAACATTCACAGCTGGCACATTAAACTTGCATTTAAAATCGCCTCCACTTCATAGATAGGAAAGTAACAAAAGGTTTTGTGCGTGCACACTTTTTTTTTTTTTTTAAAGTAACAATTAAAAACAGTTCCACTGTTTGTTAAGAGAACTGCAGGCCCATACACCTGATCCCTATATTGGGCAAAACAGCAGAGACTGTAACAAAAGGTACTGTTACTAGCCTGTGTGGTTAAGTTATGATTTATATTGGAGTGTCAACATCGCCTTTTTGAAGACAAGCCTGGAAGCATATTGTGGCTCTGTGAGGATCAACAAGCACATGGTTAATGATGTTCCTTCCATCTAAAGAATTTACAAAGATTTCCAAAGGGCTTTCAAACAAAGCTAAGATCATTCACTACAATATGTTTTGCCTTTTTTTTTTTTTTTTTAAATAAAAAAAGGAAAAAGCAAAAGACTAAAAACTTTTGAAATTCTTNCTAAGATCATTCACTACAATATGTTTTGCCTTTTTTTTTTTTTTAAATAAAAAAAGGAGTAAGCCATAGACTGAAAACTGTTGGAATTCATCTCAAAACGTAAAAAAAGAAATTCCATCAGGAACAGTCAACACGGATTTACAAAAGGCAAATCATGCTCAACCAACCTATTTTCCGTCTGTGACAAAATGACTGTCTATGCAGATAAGGAAAGAGCAGTGAATGCAATATATATTGACTTTTGGAAAGCTTTTCACTATCTCACACAACAATCTGATTTGAAAGCTGAGCAAGCCTTCCTGTTGAGGAGTAGAAACACTGAACTAAGTGACTGAAGAGAACCCTCAGGCATTATGAATAAAGCACAAAGGCAGGAAAGTTAACTATATTGTTTGAACAATGCATTTAGTACATTAGATACAACATAAAAACATTCTGAACTAAATACATACTACAAAAAAGCATAGTGGCTCAATGGTAAAAAGCATACACATGGCAGAAACAAAAGCAACTAACTAGATAATAATTTGAACATTAAGAGGCAGCTCCAGAACAGCAATTCTAACAGCTAAGTCAGGAATTGCTTAACACTTGTTCTCTCTCTTCTAAAATCCTTCTTAGGATTTTAGACTTATTAGCAGGATAAGCTTAGGAAAGCTACATGAAATGCAAGGGTTCAGTGAACCCCAGTTTGGTGGTGGGGTTGTTTGTTTTTAAGTGTTTCCTGATTCTCTGGAGGTAAACAAGACTATGGCTGGTTGATTCCATTTGACAATTTACATGAACCAAGGAAGCACCAGTGAGAATTCTGGCTAGCAAGCCAACTACATCAAGTAGCAACCAACCTGACCACCGATCTTTAATATAAGTTATAAACAATATATCATGAAGGCATATTTATCAAAACAAAGTGTTTTGACAGACCTGAAATATGTTTTCTTTTGAGAATTTGTCTCTTGGGCGTTCTTCATTTTCATCTGGAATGGAAGATATAAAAACAAGTTTCCCATAGGACAAAAAAAAATGTAAGCTTTGGGTAGCTCTCTAATCAGGTTCCTCAGCAATGAAGAAAACACACCATATCTGATGTCTTCCATCTCCTACTTCACCTCTGTCAATAGAAGGTTAGAGTGAGGGATATACCAGTAGTCTCAAAAAGGAAACTATCTAAACCACTTGCTCAGCAGTCTCTCTGAAGCTCCTTTTCAAGCAGTCATTGGTCCCAATTGTCTAGACAAACTCAGGTACAACTTGGTGTACTGGTGTCTGATAGCCAATTTCCCCATGTCATCCTTCTTACCATTGTTTTACTTTGTTTCCATGTAAATTAATTGCTTACACACAATACTGGCCTTCTCTGATATTAAACACAGTTCCTACTTTCATAGCTAAATAGAGCTATTATAGGTTGTGCCAAGAAGCTACAGTATGCTATTCAATAAAATTAGAACAAACAAGAAAATTTGTCATCGTATAAAATGCAGCACTAATTCATTTTTCATGACTGAAAAAATGTAATTATAGAACATTTCTAATATAAAAGACATTGCTGCATAAACTTAACACACATTTTGCAAGTTCAAACTAATTAAAACAGTATTTAAAAGTGAATGGTTTTAGAATGTTACATGAATTAAGGATGTGAGAAAAGTGACAAAACATTCATTCATACTTATTTTTAATCAACCAACTGGGATACAAAGTTACTGTGTTTGAGGTTTTTGAATATATCAACATCAAATGGAATTACATAAAGTAAATGACAAAATAAGTAGAAGTCTAAAACCATGTGAGTAAATTACTGAAAGTCACCAATATGAACACCTAACATGACACTTAAGATTCAATTAAAATTATCTGAACTGAAACAAATACTCACTGCCAATTAAATACTGTTCACTGAAAACCTAAAACAGAACAGTAATGAAAATTTCCTTGAATTAGCCCTCTGGGTTTAGTTCAGAAGCCCACTGACTGCTTCTTTTATCTAAATGTGTTGGCTAGAGAAGGTTGTTTTGTTTTGTTTTAAATCACCACTGTAGAAGACTCAATATGTGCCCAAACCAGAGTGGATAACAGTTGACCTGTACAGAATACAGGTATGGAATCATGAAAAATTTCATGGAATAGAAATCTCACTTAAAACCATTTTGCTTTTTTTAGACTGCTAGTACCTTATAAAAAATACCTCTACAAGGAAATTTATCAAAACTAATATATTCAAATAAGTTAATCATGAAGCAACGTGAGCCTGGAACATTCACTTTGGTAGCCAGAAAAAAAACATTATGTTCTTAGGGCGGGCTACATACAAAATTTGTTTTTCACCACGCATCCCAACTGTGGACTGAATTTTCAATTGCCATTCAGATCTGCCAATATTATCATTACTATTTTCTCTTATTTCTTTCATTGTACTAATATTACATGAGGTTTGCACTGAACTGAGCCAATTCTTTACTCATCACTGCTAGAGTAATCATACCACTTTACTTGGCAGGTATTAGCTTTTGCAGAAATGAACAAAACAAATCTGGAGGCTATACAATTTTGAGAAAACTATGAAGACAGGCCAAAAATTCAGAAATTATGAAAAGCTTTTCAATTTCAAGAAGAAAAACTTAATTCTTGCAGAAGCCATCTTTAAGCAACAGAATCAGCTAAGTTATGATACTTCATAACAAAGAAACTTAGCATTTACACCTGGATTGATTAGCAGAGTGGAATCTAAGTCAAGGGTCTAGTTTGCATATAGCATTCACAGAAAGAGCAATTTAAGAGCAGATGAAGCAATTTAAGCACACTGAGCATAAAAATATGCAAGCTGGACAACAGTGAACACTTCATTCCACATCTCAGAAGTTTAAGCACCTTAACTGAAGAAGGCAACGCTGTCAGATCAATAAATCTGAAATCTGCATCCCTAGAAATGGAATTGTAAATGAGGACCCTTGTCTTCCACAAGAGCACCAAGGAAAGCAGCAGGGAACAAGATACTGATAATCCACTACTATTCAAGCAGGATGCACAACATCCCAAAATTAGAGTGGTTTGAATGATCACTCAAAAAATGGGAAAATACAGACTCGCTACATAGCCCCAAGAGGTTTAACCCATTCCATCATACCCAGTGGAATATTTCACTTGCTAGCAAAGCCTAGTAAGTTAACTTACTTCACACTTTACTTCACACTCTTCCTATCAGGATTGCAATATTGTGTAGAAAACCGTTTATAACCAGATGGGCTACAGAGAGGGAATTCATGAAGCAGTATTCTCCAAGGCCTCTGGTTAGAGCAACTATCTGAGACAGGTGACATCTATCAATCAGGCCCTGAAGACTTAAGTGGGAGTCTGTTCTCTGACAAGGCATGAAAGATGCCAAGATACTCAGGTGGTGGTCCTTGTTCATGTATGTGAGAGAACTCTTGGAAGTTTACTTAGTACATGCTGACTTTCAATCACAGATAGACTCCTAGACAAGCAAGTGAAGATTGTACTTTAGGTATCTACCTACTTGCTACGTTTATGTTGTTCTGGTAATCTGGGCTTCAGTTTCTTGCCCAGAAAGAAAAGACAGTAGGCTGAACCAAAGATATATTCATGATTTCCTGCTGGCTTTCATCTGCCAAGATATTTACTCAGATACTCAAGAGTTCCCATAATATCATGTAGTGAGACATCAAAAGGTGTTGGCTTTAATCTTGTCTGACTTTTCCAAAAAGTTAATGTAGAGGAGATGTAGCAGTAAATAGGGTTTACAATAGTGACTTACCATTCGTATGCTTTACAAAGAGAAAAGACTAATTATGACAGCAAACTACTGGTCACCAAAGCCAACATGTAAGTGTAGCGCAAGGAATACAGTAAAAAACCGAATTCCTTATTTGCCTTATGAAGATCCCTAACATTATACTTTCAGAACTCAGTTGCCGTCTGCCAAACTAAGTATTCTGTTACTGCACTCCTGTTTTTTTCTCCCTCACATCAATTCACCAAACGCAAAATATTGGAGGAGGAAAAACAAACAAGCAAAAAAAACAGTGGAAAAGATACTTAGAAGCCACTTTATTTCATAGTCTAACTGTTAAGGCTAATTGTAAGAGCTTTTCAGCTGGGTTTCTTTTCCCCTACCCTTTTTTCTTAGGAAGCTCCTTGGTTCTTTTAGCTTTTAAAATACAGATCCTTAAGAAACCTTAACAGCCAATGACGAAAAGCTTTGGATTTTTTTTTTTTTTTAATATGGGAGTTTAGGAATAAAGACTGTTTGGATACTAATACACAAAAGTTCTGTTCTTACTTCTCTGTAAGAACAGGAAATATCATTGTGATCTATTACAGAACATGTTTCTTGTAGTTACAGCATATGTTAGTTTCTTTCTGACAATAATAATGTACAAAATGTAATATAAATTATGTTTTCAATATTGACTCTTAAATGAAGTTCATTATTTTCTAATGGAATTCTGGAAAATGTTAAATACTATCAAAATGTCTCAGAAGTGATTAACCTTTTATGAAAACAGAAATTTCAGGGCACACTATCTGGAAAGGTTTAGTTTCCCTTGTCTGCAACTGCAGGACAGACTTCCATAATGCCAGCAAATTGCAAAACTGCCTGGGCCAATAAGCAGGGAAGAGCCTTTCCATGCCTACTTCCTCTAGAGGCAGGGAGCCTGAACGCTCTCAGGAGTACAGACCAAGGAGAAATCTGAGAGTGCCTCTGCCCTCTAGTCTATGAAGACTTCCAGCTCCTGGCTGAAGAACTGGGAACTTTCTAGAGTGCAGACAGCTATGAGCAAACTGCCTTAAAAATCTACAAACTCTTCAGCATATCGCCTTCATCTCATCTGCTGCACAAATGCTGCTCATAAAAACACTATTACTGTTGTGAAACAGGCTACATCATCAAGTTAAACAATAGTTTCTGAACTACAGATTTTTTTTTTTTTAAGTATTGAGATATTTTTCAGTATTCTTCAATTATTGTTGATATTTTTCTAATCCTAAAAGGAAAAATGGGAGAAATTGTTTTACCCCAAATTGGAAATTAGGAAAACTAAACAAAACACAAAAAAACACACTTAAAATCAGCTATTTACCCTTGATAACATATTTCCTGTGCATTAGAAATAAAGACGCCAACCTGAAACTAGCACCCAGGGCATCTGATGAGACACAGTCAGGCAGTCTGATATCCATAATTCTTTGCATAGAAGAAAAATATTGAGATTTTTGCCTTTTTCTCCCACCCCCCCGAGGCAGGAGATAGGAAACTTTGTTTACTCTTTCTCTGACTACGCGCTCCGTTGCAATAGCTTGGCACCTTTTTGGATCAGTATGCAGAAGCCCATCTGGCCTGGGTGGAAACATGGACAACATGTTATCCATAAAACCTGCATGCATCCTAAATGACTCTCCACTATGCTCTATGCAAAAAAGATGAATGAGACAAATTTCCTCTCTGTCTGCTGCTCTGCGTGTTTGTGTTCCGTGTAGAAATCGTGAAGACCTTCAAGGCAGAATTAATAAAAATTGATTAAAATAAACTAGATCTCTATTTTTCTTCATTTGTGCCTGGAAAATATGTTGATACATTACCCTAAATTTAATTAGTAACGTATTAAATATCCTGATTAATTTTTTTTTTTCCCTTTGAAAGTCTTGTATTCTTAATCTAAGATGAAGATCAACTTTTTTTCTTCTAGAAAATCTCATAGTAACTACACCTTTTCTTAATACTCAGTGTTTTCAGCAGTTAAATCCAAAGCCAAAAAAATACCATGACTGTGAATCTTTTCAAAGAAGTGTTTGATCTTCAATGTGGACTCCATCAGCACCATTCTGGAGCACAACTCTGGAATACTGCTGTTGCTGACAGGGAGTTAAACCGACCCACAGATTCTCAGTGCACATATAAGCATTTCATGAAAGAAACCTTGAGGAACTAAAATAAAAATTAAGAATAACAGCACTTTTCAGAAAATGGCAAATACAACAGAGTACCTGAGTGTTTCACAAAACATAACATTCCTGCTAGTTCTCTTGAAGCAAGTTTTCCCATCTATACTTAGTCAACAGAAATTTTAAAATCCTCCTGTAGCTGAAAGAAATCCATTTGCAAAGGAGTTGTTTTTTGTTTTTTTTTTGTTTTGTTTTGTTTTTTAAAAAAAGAGCATCTGTAACTCATTAAGCATCAAACTCTCAGAGTAAGGGATTGGCAAGAAGTCTTCCATTGGGACAACTGAAACTATTTACCCTTGCTCCTTAAATGGCATAAACATTCAACATATCAACTGAAAAGATAAAGGAAATACTACACACAAAGATATGAAATCAGAATCTTGTGAAGGTGGGGAGGGAGAGAAGGGAAACTGCAGTCACATTCCTAAATTCGCAGAGCAGAGAATCGCAGAGTTCAGGCTGAAGAGATGGCTTATTCTTTCCACAGCAGATTTGTCAGATTAGATTTAAATCTGCTTTCCTACTTTTGCCAAGGACTCCAAACACCCAGTAGCATCCAGAAGGTGTAGTTGGAATTCTCTGCACATCTCCCATCGACTACAGTGATTCTAAAGAACTCCAGTTTACTTAAATACTGTGACTTCACAGCCTCTAAGACAGGTACACAGGGAGTGTATGTATTTAAGGCCATTCTTTATTTTTCCTAGCCAGATACTTTTCTCTCAAACTTTTTTTTTAATTTATCAAAGATTATCAGTTATGATAAGCGTTCTTTCTATCCCCTGAGATAGCTCTGTCAACCTTGTCGTTTCCAAACAGGTCCCCTACAGCCTAAGATCAAAGTTAAATAAATAAAGCTATCACTTGAAGCTGATCTACATGCTAGCGAGCACTTGAGTAACCAGGTATTATGCATGGATTTGACTAGTTTTATTTACAGCAATGTCTACATTTGTAATAACAGAAGATTTTAATACATATATGCTGTACTTCTTATTTTTATAAGCATATCTCAAACTTAACATATCCATATTAGTTTACAGGGAAAAAAAACTTTTAATTCCCCACCCCAGCACATCTGCAAATAATTCCAGCTGGAGAGCACTCCAATTCTGTTTTCTCCAAACTCCATGTTAATCTTAAGAAAAAAAAGATCGTCCTAGACTTGCTTCAGGGCCCCAAAACATAAAAAAATTTCTTTCAAAGATCTACTCTGATAAAGGAACTGGCCAGAAGAAAACTATAATTTCTACCTCACTTTACCAGTAAGCATTTCCAAACGTTAAAAGTATTCAATATCAAAAAAAAAAAAAAAGGTTCAGCAGGCCTATTTAAATATCCAAACCTCTTTGCTATATAGCATCAGACGTGCAGAAATAACAGCACTCTGTCCATTTAGTTTCCAAACTGAACAGCCTCTCCTCCCAAGGAACAGAGATGCCTCCATGAGATGAAAACATACTTTTCAGGCTGATCTCCTCGGTCTGAATGCCAATTTTGTGTAACATAACTCTGCATGCACTAAAGATTATAATACAGTTTTTCAGAGTCAAGAAATCTTTCAGGGCAAAAAGATGCATTTACCTCATCTAAATAAACGATAAAGAATAGAAATCCATAAACACAGCAAGAACATCCACATTAAGTCTGTTTTCAGTAGACTTAACTAATCTAGGCTCCATTTCTATAACTGGATATTCTCCATTTTATTGAGGAAATAAACGGCAGATTAGACAGAACCATGTTGAGATTTGCATTGCAACAGACAAGGAAAAAAAAAGATTGGTCAAACTGCAGAATCAATGACGATGAAGTAAGAAAAACTACTGGGGAATTAAGTTGCTAGGCTACTGACTACTAATGAGAAATCTGACATAGCAATTAAAGCAAAAGTGTACTTTCAGGATGTAAGAACAAAACCATTTATTAAGTAATTAAATGGAATATTGAAAACAGAAGTAAATGAAAGTAAGCAGTTCAAAATACTACACAGTCAATTTCATATCAGAAGCTTGAAAGGTCAATTGATACACAATTACAAAGATATTAATTTGACAGCACCAAGTACAGAGCAGAGCCTGAGTTATCACTTATACCACCAACATGACCTATTCTGGAAAGATGTAGTTTAAAACTTTTCTTAATGTTACTGAGGTGATCAGCCTGCAAAGGCTTGAAAAAGTTATTCATAGGAGTCAAAACTTGATGGTACTTTAATCAAAACTATTACAGCACACATTCTGATCTAAGCTTTCTCAGATATCTACGGTTTGTCTTTTTACCTAGGTAAATATTTTGTAATAGATACACAATACTTCCATAAAATAGACACAATCAGAAGACCCACTTCAATACTTTTCGGAAAAGGAACATAGGTACTTTTTTTTTTTTTGGATAAATCTCATTTTTTTAGATAACCATAAAGTGAAATGAGAGTAAAGAGAGGTCATCCAGACAGAAAGCACATAGCAACTTGTTCTGTTATTACTTTACCAGACAGAGTGGCAGCTGAAGCAAACACCCCAACTGCGCTTAATTTTGGATAGGAAGTAAATAGTCTGATGTGCAAGCAGACTTAGAACATATGTTAGCACAATACAGTTATTACACTGGCATTTGCCTGAAATGCAAGAACTAACATTACTATTCAACACTGGAAGTGTACTAAGTAGTTAAACAATCAAGCCGTGTGGAATGAGAACAGACATCACCACAGGTTTATATGCAAATCCAAGACCTACACTTCATTCTGCCACATTCGCTGACATTTCTACTACATCTTACTACAGGAGGCATCTATTTTGAAGATTTACTTGTTGCCCTTACAAGAGTATTTTTGCATCACTTTATATTAGAAAGCAAGGTAACATTGTAAAGCATCTCACAACTAAGCAAAAACTGTCGCTTTATTGATAAAGTTATCCTATGCTTGGTATTCTCCCTCAATCTGCAAAAAAATTATCAGGGTTATATGCCTGTCCATGCTATCATTATCTTTTGTAATTAAATGACTGAAATGTAAACAATTTAAGTTTGATTAGAATTGCCATCAAAATCAATCGTTTTACAACTATTACAACAGTAGTTTTACAAATCCAGACT
>VXAL01001502.1:1397-19595 GCA_013399475.1 Chauna torquata | reverse complement strand
TGTTCTGAAATCAGGAAGAACCAACCATAGAAACAGGAGGTTGGGGGGTGGGGGGGGTGGGGGTAACAAATCTGCACAAATTTTTTTAAGAAATCAATTCATAACGATACATTGTTATTTAACTAACACTAAGCACCAACTTTCCTCCTCTAATTTTCCATTATTTGCCACTGTTTGCAGTGATCAAGAGATGGACAGATGTGTCTCAGTTTAGTCCTAGAAATATCTTCTTGTTCATCTGCCTGCTACCTCGGTATTTTGGCCAAATCTCTCCTCAGCTGAGAAGTAGCCATCAGAAACACCAACATGTTTTGTTTAGTCAAATGTTGTTAGGAAGGTGCAAGACTTGGCAATGAATTAATCTTTTGCCATATTCTGAAGTTCCATCCCTTACAAGCACAGCCAGCAGCAGTTTCACATTGAAGTACTACCTATTTAAATTTATCATGTCCTGAAAAAAAAGGCAAGGCAGCAGAAACTTCAGTAAGAGGACCACAGATTTAAAATAAAAATTTAACAAAACCAATAAAATAAAAATTAAAAAATAAAATAAAAATCAAGCCACACCCTCCCCCAAATCCCCCCCACGACTACTTCTTATGCCTACGGGGTCTCAGAGGAACTGCAATACACAGACACACACACAGACACACGGATTCCAGATAACTGACCTAGCAGATGCTGCTGCTTATTTCTCAAGCAAAGAAGCTGCATCTACAGATGTTCTCTGCAAGTTTCTCGAAATACAGCGTGCACTTGTCATGAGCTTTCTGTGTTCCATCACTAAAGGCATGGGTTGGGAGTAAATGATTCTTATTAAAAATTCCTGCCTTCATTTGCTTATACTTTTAGCAAAACACTTGGGAAGAAAGTCCATACTCAAATTATCTCCTTAAAAGAACTTCATTGTTCATGGTGGAGAGCGGTGGTTAGAGACAGACAGGAGATTAAAGCAAGTTTTTGTTTTTGAGCAAAGTCTATTGCAAGTTTAAGCAAAACTGGTTTTACGACCCTTTTTCATCGTGTAACAAATTCTTAAACTTTTTTCCCCCCCCTACAAAATTTAGAAAAATTTTAGAACAATTACTTAGATATTACAAATAACCTGATATCATCTGAGAAAACTTGGCCCTAAGTTTAAGCCTCTGAAAAATGGACACAAAACAAGTTCAGTAGAAAAAATAGCAGCATTGCTCTCATGAAGATCTATCTACATAAAAGGAGAGCTTCACTGATGACCATTCTTAATGAAAAAACATCAAGCTGGTATCAGTTGTTTTTTTTCTACTGAACAAGAAAAAAAAATTCAAAGTGACCTTAAAAACAACCTATGAATTCAAACATTTTTGACGTCAAAAATGAAGATGAATCAATGGTGCTGAGCACTATGCCACTCCTTGAAAAACAAAAAAGCCCACCATAGTTCTAGGCAAAGATGAAGTTTATTGAAATTGAAGATTCAAATTTCCTATCACATTATTATCTAATTCAGAAATTAGAATTTATTGGAAACTGTGTTTACAAGATCAGATAGAAGCCAGGCAATTAAAAAAAATGTATGACTAACCTATAGATGTTTTTCTTTCCCTCTAGGAATTTTGAAATTCTGTATCAAACTTTTTTTTTTCCTCACTCCTTTTTTATATTACTACAGTTTGATTACTTCTAGATTTTTCCAGTTAACTAGCAGCAACAAAGTAGATTCCTGGACAGGTGAGTTCAGAGGGAGTACTTGTCATTTCTTCAACAGTTCTAGTGCTTCTCTAATTCTTTGAATCCTGTTATTGATTAGTTTTCAGGGATAAATCATGACAAGTCAACATTAGATGAGGACATTCTTAGTTTCATTTTAAAGGGGAAAAACACCCTTATCTCACAAGGATCAGAGAAGCAGTGTTAAAAAGAGATACTCATGTCAAGCTCAACTAATCATAGTCTTTTGCTAGCTGCTGACTTTGTAGGACAGTCTGTGAGAATGAAAAGGATCAGAGTTTGGATTTAATCTCAAGCCTCTTCCACAGGACTACGGGCGTCTTCAAGCCTTGCAAATCTTATCTGTCTCCCCAGATGCTTACTCTATGCAAACATAGACAGTCAGGTCAGTAGATTAGGAAGATTAGTGTTTTTAACTTCAATATTAGCAAGGTGCATTCAGAAGATCTGGTTTGGCAACTGTCCTCATTTAAGTCTGACGAAGTCAATATTAAAAATGATACATGTGTCACTGAAAATTTAGATGATGTACTTCAATTATATAACAATTATTCCTACTATCAAATTTTGTTAGACATATTACCTTTTAACCCTGCTACTATATGCTAATAGCCTATTTTTTCACAGAAGAATTACTGCTTAACAAAAATCTCAAAGAAAGAAAGAAAAGAATTATTAAATCCTGTCTCTCTCAAATTCAATACAAAACTTCAGGCATCCCAAGTGACCTCCAGGTATTGTAAATTTTAGGCTTGTTTATGTGAAAAGAGGAGGTCACCTTAACAGTTATGTTTGTTACTATTTCAAGTTACTGGGTTGGGGTCAATAATCTCAAATGCTTGCAAAACTACTAAAAAGACTGAAAGTACATTAGATACTTTTGCTTCCACTTGTTCAGCTCATCTCAGAGTTTAAGAAATTCAGTTTTAACATAACTTACCTCAACTCCTACAGCTACAAACAATAAAAAAAAAATAACAAATGAACTAAAATGGCTCCCTACAAAGTTGCATTTTAAAAAGAACAGCAAGTGGACATCCACCCATTTCATATAAATTAATTATGACTCTCCAGTGAAGAACATCTGTTTCATGACAGTAGGACAAAGGCTGGAACTTAATACAGCCTTTCACTTCCAGCATTAACCAGATGACCCACAACAACCTGTAACAGCATCACTGCAACGCTATCCATCTAACTAGTAACAGGTCTTCCATAAATCGTGTTGACATCAAGACTTAAAAGAATAATACATATTTTTAAAGTAACATTTATTTACAGAGAGAAAAAATAAACACTTTCTGGAGGAGTTTTTGCTTTTCCCTTCCAGACCACATTGCACTTAAGTTCTCTTTAGTTTTGCCTTTTCCTCCTCATCAGAAGATAACTCACACTTAATTTGCTAACTTTGAGTGCAGTGCATATCAAATGATGAAAAATATAGTTTCTGTTTAACATGTGCATATTCAATAAATGCAGACTACGTATACACACACCATATATTATTACTTACATAACAAAAAAACAACCCAACTCTCTTCAACCTTCTGCACATGAACTTCTATTGATCACGATGAGTACTGCACTTGTAAGCTGACCTCTATCTCACTCAAAACTCTGAATTTCAACACTCACTTTTAGCATTTCATTACATCACTATCATATCACAAGCATTATAAACAGAAATTAAGACTGACCTCTAAATCGGGTTTAGTACAGTCATAGCATGATTTTTGATACTAACACATTTTGCTGAGAAGAAAGGGACATGCACTAGTAAAAAGTTAAATGTTTGCGCTTGCAACAAGGTTAGGAAAAAAAAGAGCATATTGAAGATGCTAATTAGCTGAAACATAGCCCCATGATGTTTCTAGTTCCTGCATTTGTTTGAAGATCTCTCAACTTCATAATCTAGATATAATATAAACTGATTAACTATTCAAGAGATATACTTAATGGAGAATAAGACCGGCTCAACACAAGAGTTAGTGCAGAATCAAGAACTTTTCTTCATACTTTGCCTAATGGTAGTCTGCAAAAATACAAAGTCCTAAAAAAAAAAAGTTAAAGATGTTTGCCAGCAGACCAAGCAACAAGGCACATGTAAAGGGACCAAGCTGGCTAACAGCTTTATATATTATATTCCTTTACTGAACACATTTCAATATATGCACTGTCTCAACATACACTTTTGTTTTTTTCTTGAAGAGGTTTTAATTTGCTGAGGTCATCAGAAAATTAAGAAGCATAGAAGCATGCACAGGTACGAAGTGTAAAACAGTAGTTACTAAAGAAATATTCCATTCTTGGATGAAGGTGCTTATAAGTATGCATAGACAAAATGGTCCTGTTATATGTATGAGGTTTCTATACAAGAATTACTTAAGACAGACAGTTTATGCACTTGACAAATTTAATAAATGCCAACACTGATCTCTTTTGTAACTTTTCATATACTGTGCATCTTTGAATTTTCAGAAACAGGTATACACCACGCACACAGACTATCTGCAACCCAAACTGAAATTGTAAAGAACAAAAATAAAATAAAAATATAGACAACACAGAACTAATTCCACCGCAGCAACAAAATCTTGATTCTGAGCATTGCTATCAATGCTTCTACGTTTCCCAATAAAGAGAAGAATTGCAGAAAATACAGTCCCCCACAGACAAAAAGAGGTATCACTTTTGATTCAGTTCAGATACACAGTTTCATAGCAGAAGAGTTGGACTTTAGAATTTATTTATTTAAAATGTTGCCAGCAAGGTTTACATACATTTATGCTTGTATAGGGAAGGACACACAGACACACACACACACGAAAATCAACAATCTGTTTCTTAGATATTGAGAATATTCACGTACAGTCAACTAAACAATCGCATTAAGTTCATGAAATAACATGCAATAATTCCCATATCTTCTTGATCATTTATTTTCAGTTTTGATATATACCTATGTACACAAACACAATTGTGTCTACCTTATAATTTACATTTAATTCTCCTCTGTTTGTGATGTTATGCACTGATAGATGTTTTCAAAAGGAATTAATCACGACAAACACTATGAAACAAGTCTCAAAAAGACATTTGTGTCATTATCATAAGCCTGCATAGCCTTAGAGCTCAAGTTAATTAGAACTGATGAACCATGATTAAAAAAGCTAAACCCAAAGGTTCTGAAATCCCATTATCAGGGAAAGGAAGGGGAAAGTACTCAGTTTACCCCAAATATGAAATATTTCCTTTAAATTACATATTTGGAAAAAAGATTTGCGTTTTCCCCTCAAGCGTAACAGCATATTTAACTTTCCCATGCACATTTGTTAAGTTTAAATCTGAATTCTGAAGTATGAGTTGGCTAAAGTTGTACTGAAGAATTAAACCAAAGTCATACTCTATACTGAAGTTACACTAAAGAGTTTTGTTTTAACAATATTTGAGAGTCAGCAGTTACTATAACTATGGCAACAGAAAAAACTATGAAATATGAAAACAGAGCGAAATTCTTTGCAAATATCAAAAGAAATTACCGAAGAACTTAAAGTGGTACAGCAACAGCAAAAGCAGAGACATTCTTATGAAGAAAGAAGTAAAACTACTGTATCCTTCTCATGACCTGTATCCCTTCCATAACTACACTGGAAGTTCAGTGTTCTTGGTAAACTCATTTCATAAAAATTAGACATCAATGTTCAGTGTTAATTTCCATCATCCCTACCAAAATCCATACAAGCAAAAAAAAAAAATCCACAAAACTTCACTCAGCCATTTGTCTCATACAAGAAAACCCTGGATTGAAGTTTTATGGAGCATGCTCCTCACGTCTTAGCCTGAGATAGATGTTTATTTAGACTTCTCCCATTAACTGATTTAATACATTGGAAACAAAGTCTTTAGAATAGCCAAAATGCTGACATAAGAAGAACAAAAAACTCAGACAGTCCAGTGAAAAGAGATGGCAGAACGGATTAAAAGGGAATAAAGGCTGAAAGTGTAATATAAAGCATAGAAGACCTTGGAAATCAAAGAACATTGAAGAAAATACAATTTTCTCACAAATATATAAAAATACAAAAATATTTTACAGTTTCTTTTTCTTCTTGGATTAGAAAACTAGCTTTATATTTGGTGTTATCTTGCACTTCACACATAAATCATTCACTGCAATGCAAGCTAAGTAAAAAAAAATCCCACACTGCTAATTTCACTAATTACAAATAGAAAAGTTACTTAAACTTCACTAGATGTTTCAGATCTCTCTCCATACTGATAATACTCAGACAAAAAAAAAAAAATTGAGTTATTTTAATGTACTCAGAAAGCAATTTGAGCTTTACTGAGGCTGTGGAACCACGTGATTCCCCATATCTATATAGAAATGATGATAAAAATTCAGCTTTATTTCTTATGTGCTTTGTTTTGAAATAATACTAATCCTCTCTTCCTCAGATCTGAAGACCAACTAGCATCCATTTTCTAAAACTTATTTTGGAATGTTTTAGAAATCACAAGACATTTTCAGCGCAACTAACAAATTAGATTCCTAAATACCATCTGTAACTTACAAAGATCTCTCAGTAACACACCAGTAGCTCTGACTAACACCTCACTCCTTCACATGTTCATAATTAGCTGTTTAGGAAGGAGTGGGCTGGCACAGAAACACTTAGAAGTGGTCCTTTATTTGCTTATTCACAGCACAAACTTAGAATATAAGAGTATACAAACTGATGATCTTATTTCTTTTGAATTATAAGAATTCAAAAGCAGTAACTAATTGAAATAAATTCTCTCTTTCCAGCCAAACGCCTCCTTAGGAAGACTCCTGCGTATAGCAGAACTTGATTCAGAGTTCCAAGACCTGCCTAAGAAAGGGGAAAGTACTGACAAAAACGTAGTACTTGAATGTTCCTGAGTATGTACTAATCCACAAGCTGAACTGCAGGCTGTGAGAGAAAGCAGAAACGTAAGGTAGTTAGTTCAGTAATTTTCAAGTTAAAATGTGCGTTCAGAAATCTTCAGCACGCTCGTGCAACAGCAACAGAATCTATTAAAGCACCCCTTTTAAATGTAGCCTGCTAGCCCATGCAAATTGAACCACTGTCTCTGAAAAACAGTTCTGAAAGACAACTGCTAAGCAACAACTTAACGGCAGTGAGTTTTCATTAATAATTTTTAATGATACACACTAAAAAGTTTGTACATAGTCAAGTAAGATATACAGTATAGTACTCAAATGTGGCTTCTGCTTAAGTGCCAAGAATACATGATTATCATGAATGAACAGGAATTTTTTAATTATTTATTTTTGCAAATGAGAATTGTTTTGCATTTCTTTCCAGTTTCCAAAAATAAATTAAAAACCTTTTGGTACTCTTCAAACACTGTAACAATAATAACTACAGTTGTGGCAGTGAAATCTTACAAAAAAGTCCGCATAAAAGGGATTATTGCTTTTAACCACAGCACATACTCATTTTTAGTAACACGGCTATTATTTATAAATTTTTACAAAATCTCTCATCTGAGACGAGTAAAAACATTTTATGCTTATTCATGAATAATCAAAAAGTACAAACCAAACTTTCTGCTTCAGATTCTTCTCTATACTGCAGAGCTTCACCAGGAACAGGGGAGACAAACTGCTAGAAAAAGTGTTTTCACACTCCCCCATTTGTGACTATTAACAGCTACAGCTTATTTTTTGCATAAGTAATTACCTACTTAGAGCAAACACTTTCATAAGTTCAACCTAGCTAGAGTACTTTTTCATCACTTTCAGTACAGAAGCACATTTTCCCCTTATTTCTTTCTTCCATCTGTTCTTGCAACATTCCTGTCTAAGCAGTGGTCAATGTGAGGCATTCTCTACTGAAGTGCTACATGCTGAAGTCGGATTCTAATTAGATGTTTGTAATTCTGCTACAACATTGAACACTGATATAACAGATCTATCTAGACCACAGGCAGTTCATTATAGCCTTAGCTTCAGTATCTTCTATTATGGCAATAATGGCATTGAGACAAAACAGTGATTAAAACTATATTTTTTGTAAATGAAAGAAAGTTCAATAAATTGTTTTTCTTGCTTAATTTACTGTAGTTTATACACTGCTGCTACACAGTTACAGCAAATTTCCTCTAGCTATTATTGATAACCTTGTTGCACTGTTAGCAAATTAGCCCCAAAAACGTTTAAGAAACCAACAATGAAAGAGGATGCAAAAGTTCAGTGAAAAAAAAAAAAGTTATATTTCAGTAATCATGCATCTAATCATGCTAAACCGGTCTACTCAAATAAGCCCAAATATATAGCAAAGTAATGAGTCAAAAAAACATTAGAATTCACTGTAGCCATTCAAACTGACAAAGAGAATAGAAGGAAGTGTATCACCATGCTGATTTAAACTACATCAACTGCTGGATGCAAAAGTTCTTCTACATATAATAGACAGTGTTGTATTTTGCAGTTAACTCTCAAGGTAGCATTCTTAATGAAATCAGAAATATTCACTTCTTTGGACACTTAAGAGAGCTAAATTCAGTCTTGAAAAGTAGTAGCCCGATGTTCTGAGTCCATACTTAAGAATTTAGCTAAGCTACAAAGATGAAAGAACAGCACCACCTAGTTCTCTATTTAAAAGTTTTCAAATATTATCATCCATTGATTTATTTTTGTAATCTATATTCACATGTATGTGTATCATGCAATGAAATCTGTCACATTTCCATAAGGAACAATACTAACAAGTTTGTCAGGAGTTATTAAAGTGTCTGATGAAGACACTTTACAAGCATGTTCTTTAAAAAAACACTTGTATATGCAAGAATGCTAGAGATTTCTAATAATACAAATATTGTTCGGAAGCACCATAAACACCAAATGGATTGCTCATCCCTCCCCAGCAATCTTCGTGAGACCACTTCTCTAATTTAACCAAAACACTCTATGTGTATTGATTCCCCCATACAGAAGCCTGACATTTTACAGTATGTATATGTGCATTCCAGATGCAAAAAATATATTCATGATACAGACATCACAAGGGCCTCAGTAACATGTTTAAAAAACTAATTATAGCTCAGGCAAGTTAAGCCCCTTTCAGAAACGTGGCAGATGTTTTAGTCGGTAGTTGGACTGAAAGCTTTCATGTGAAGAATTTCCCTGCTAGAGAACTAGAGGTGTGTATATGAACAATCCAGAAGTTTACCATGGCACAACAGCAACACCTAAGGAGCTACCTACTCTCACCGTGCAGTCATCTTAACCAATGTTTATTAGCATAGCTGCCTGTATTTCCATTTGACAAGTACATAGCTACACAAGCAGAATAGTTAGTCTGTTTTTCTAAACATGCTGGATTTTCTAAGATCTCACTTACTTCAACAGGACATAAAAGCAGTAGCACTTAAAATTTCTGAAAGCTTTCTCTCTTTTGATATTGACATTTATTAGTAAAGTCTGATTTCTCCTAGTAATATACATTGCACTGGCTATTTTCTTTAAGTTTCTAAGGGGAAATAAAGCACAAGTGACATTGATACTCTGACTACTCTGGGGTTAATACATTTCACATTGTGATGACATGTCTTGTAACACTATAGAGAAAACAGAGCTAACTGCACCTACATAAAGTTACAACTTCCTTTTGGAACAAAATGTTCAAATCATATAATTGATTTATCTAACTTAGATCAACGAAAATGAAAGGAAACTGCCGAAATGATCTCATGTGGCACATTTGCATCAATACGAAGTACACCTAAATTCCTGTTTTTCATAGGATGGCTTTTAAAATATTTGCAGCTCTCCAATTTGAGACTTTCTACTAATGCCTGTAGGAAATCTTACATGTTATACTGAAGCAAAATCAGGCTCTTATAAGACTAAAGAGAATACAGCCAAATGACTACCTCGCTAACAAGCTTCTGTAATTGGTGCCACTGGCAGGAGACATGTCCCAGCACCAAGGATTGATTTCTGCTGGTTCCCCTTCTCCTGTTAGTGCACGTTTGAGGAAGGTAGAGAGAAGTGGAGTTAAGAAAAAAATTAAAAAATAATAATAAAAATTAAAAAAAATCTAGACCTCCTACCACATCCCTCCCAGGTATTTTTTGTTCCAAGGTGGAGAAAAGGCTGTTCTCTCACGGCTTCCAATGAACGCATTTGCCCTAAAACCTTCACTTGCTGGATCTCATTTTCTGGGGAATAGAAGAGGTGGAGAGTCACTGAAGAACAAAGATGAAGAGGTATGTTGTATCCTGCAGTACTGAAGCATCAGTGTTTTGTTCCAGCCTAATCTTCATGTGTCTTGGTCTTTTACAGCACAGGCTGTTTGTGGCAACTCTGGAGGGGATGTTTCATCCATAGAGAAAATTATTTGTCTCATTCTGAGTCCCCCCAACCTATCTATCTACTTACCTGTCACCACAAAGGCCACTTAGATGTTGGCATGTTATAGCTCACTTGTTGCAAGTTTGACACATTGATGTAGACAGATTACACAGGATCCAAATTTGAACCCTTTATCCTCAAAAACTGAGAAGGGAAAGACCTTCACACATACAGACTCAGGCTACCATTGTCTCCCCACTTCAAGTCACACAGGGGCAAATGGAACAAGCAAAGTTTAATTTTCCTGACAGGTATCCTAGGCTGACAAGGCCCAGAGGGAAATTCGTCTCTGTTTATCTGTGACCACTGATCTATGACCACCTAGCCACCTATTTGGAAATTTCTTTCTAACTAAAATTGTTCTAGAAGTTGTTCAAGAGTTTTTAATGACCAATTAAAAGAAAAAAAAGCCTATAATATTAACCATTCATTAAACAGCAAATTTGAATTTGCTCACTTCAAATGATATGGACCAGTGGATTCTGTTTTTCTGTTGGAATTTACAGGGTATTTCAGTTTGCAATAGGCATAACCTAATAACATTAAATGCACCTGCCCTTCTAAATCCTGCAATACAGATGTCATAATAAATGAAGAATACCTCCTATAAAAGGAGCTGAACTGTGTTCTCTACCCAGATTTCCTGTTACTCCATTTTGCATAAGGTTAAGAAAAAACTGTGGTTTTGTAGAACAAAAATATCACTTGCTCTTCTAGCAGACAAAAGCAAATCTATATGAAATCTGGTATTATTCTTTTTCTGACAATGCATGGATAGTTTGGGAAATTCTGCACACACATTATTTTTAAATGACCACCGACAAGCATTGCTTAGACAAAATAGATAGCAATCTCATATTCCAAGCTATTTTGAAACTGTTACTCCTGCATGTTAAACATATAAGAACATCCTATAAATAAGTCCGTAAGCCAGTGAGGTTTTTTATCTAGTGTAAGTAAAAAAAACTTGCTAAAGCGAGCCACCGCATTTATTTTTCAACTTGCAAGCAGCTGCAGTTTTACATTTTTCTATATTTAAAAATATAAGAAATTCTTTCCATTGATGACCTGGAGTGTGAATAACTCTTTTCACGTATCAAACAAAGGTTTACTTTTCCTGTATAAACTGTGCAATCCAATGGAGACTTCTTGACTGTTCTTGAATTTATATCCATTAACATAGCACAATGAAGCACCAACCAGCATATCAAAATTTAAACCTCACATGTAACAAGAATATTAACAGGGAAAAAGAAAGAAAGCCTTTGAATGCAGTAAATATAAAATGGGCATGACACACGAATGCATTTTGTTAGTCTTCCAATTAAAAGAAAATTTTAATATTAAACTTCAACTAGATTTTGTCAGTACCATCTCATTGCTTTTGCTTCATATTTTGTTGCAGAAAAATATTCAGTACATACCAATTTTGTATTGCAAAGTAACAAATTATTTCAGTAGTAAATTCAGTGACCTTAAACCCTACATAATTCTAAAAACTGATTGCTTCTGATTCAACTAGTATGGCTTTTCCCCTTGTTAGGGACTAAACAGAACAGCTTTCCTCCTATACAGCATAGCAGCAATAAAAGCAGGTCAAGTTACACTGATAATCCAGCAGATGTAGGTCAGTTTGGGATAAATATCCGAGCAAATGGAAAATACCAAAATGCCTACTACAACTGCTGCTGTGAAGTAATTTGGTCTTACCCTCTTCAGAGAAGTCTGCCAGTCACAGCTGCAGATTTTCCAGTGCTGAACTTTGAAAAGCCAGAGTTTTGAAGACTTAGAGAGATGGATCAGTATAGCTGTGCTGGCCTATTTAGCTTCTGCCAGGAGAAGTGGAAATAATGCAATGCATTATATATTGATGATGTCCAGCAAGGCATAAACGTATTCCTCCTTGTGGTCATAAATTCTTCTTGCATGTAATAGCATACCCAGGTTACCTTATTAAGATTTGGTAGTGGAATTACTATGACAATTAGAATCCTTGTTTGCTAATATTGTGGTACGTAAGAAGTTTAAAATGTAACCAGAATGTTTTCACCTCTAACACAAGAAAACAGCCTCTCTTGCATCATCCTTCCCATCCAACAAAGACAGGTAGTCAACAAACTGTTTACAGAAGGATGACGACAGACGGAACGTCAAAGCTATGCAGACAACCACTTACATGGCATATGACACTATGCACTGCTTCACAAATAATCTAAACCTGGCCAACTCCATTCACAGTACAAATACAGAATAAGCTGGTGAGGAGCTCAGTAATATGACTCTATGAGGCAAAACTTTATATAAGTGTATGTATGTGTACACACATACACAAACACACATACACCTTCAGCTCTGAACAGGCTTTAGGGATTCCAACTGAGAAACACACTATACACACGAATTATTTTTCTAAAACTGAAGAGTAAGTGTCTATGGACAGTTAGCGTTCCTTAATAGCTATTTAAAAAGAACAGCATGCTAAAGTGAGTATTATGAAATAGAAAAAAGTTAAATTAATTTATGAATTCACAGTAATGTAAAACTGTATTAACAGTTATGTGCTGCTACCTAAAATGTGAAAGTTAAAAGCATTCACACTCTCTAAGATCCATTTGATTAGACTAGAAAGCAGTATATACAATTCAACTCCTACTTAAGAAAAAATGGTCTTTCCCTCATCCCAAATTTGTCTGACAGCAAAAATCTTCCCGAACAAGGCTCACGTAGAACCTAATCTCTCTGTTTTGCATACAATACAATAGCAAAGGATGCAAGTATGAGAGCAGCTCTGAGGAGAAGGATTTGGGGGTGTTGGTGGGTGAGAAGCTCAACATGACCTGGCAACGTGCACTTGCAGCCCAGGAAGCCAACCATATACTGGGCTGCATCAAAAGAAGCGTGGCCAGCAGGTCGAGGGAGCTGATTCTCCCCCTCTACTCTGCTCTTGTGGGTTCCCCCCTGGAGTACTGCGTTCAGCTCTGGGGCCCCCAACCCCCCCATGAGAATGGCATGGACCTGTTGGAGCAAGTCCAGAAGAGGGCCAAGAGGATGATCACAGGGCTGGAGCACCTCTCCTGCAACAACAGGCTGAGAGAGTTGGGTTGTTCAGCCTGGAGAAGGGAAGGCTCCAGGGATACCTTACAGCAGCCTTCCAGTACCTAAAGGGGGCCTACAAGAAAGCTGGGGACGGACTTTTTACAAGGGCATGTACTGACAGGACAAGGCATAATGGTTTTATACTGAAAGAGGGCAGATTCAGGTTAGATATTTGGAAGAAGTTCTTTACTGTGATGGTGGGGCACTGGAACAGGTTGCCCAGAGAAGGTGTGGATGCCCCATCTCTGGAAGTAGTCAAGGCCAGGCTGGATGGGGCTTTGGGCAACCTGGTGTAGTGGGAGGTGTCTCTGCCCACGGCAGGGGGGTTGGAACTAGGTGATCTTTAAGGTGCCTTCCAACCCAAACCATTCTATGATTTTATTTTACACACAGTTACAGACGTCAGAGAAAGAAGAAAGGAGGCCAGGTAGGCAGACATGGTTAAATGAACAAGCAGGGAGTCTTCCAGTTCATCCACACTAAAAATAACCACCTATGTTCTTCTCTAAATCTTTTTTGCCTGTTCCAAATCCTCCATGTTAGAAAGCCCTACATGCAAAACACAAGTACTAAGAGAACCAGAAGATGCAATACACAACCTCTAGTATTAGCACTCTGTTTTGTCATTAAAATAAATGTTCTCTGCTTCTTTCTCTACAACCTTAAAATGCTATTACAACCGTCTCCTCAGTATGGATGTATAAAGGATCCATCTTGAGCTTATTGTTCATTAAAGTAAGAGACACTGTATACATTTGGACCATCTCTTTAATTTCCATTAATAAAAATGAAAGGAAAAGATTCTAAAATAGGTTCAGAAAAAAAAAAAAGAACTCTTGCAGACAACAATGTGCATTTTCCAAAATACTTTCAAAATATTTTCAATGTTTTCATTATGTAAAAAACTAAATCGCTCAAGGGCAGATTACTGAGAAAAAAATCACCATTTTACAAGCTATTCCTTGCTATTTTTTCTTTCTTCCTTTCAAGCATACCTCAGGAATTCCATGGAATGAAGGGATATGCTCATTAAGCTCATACTTAATATTGACACAATCCCAGAGGAGACACTTACTAAACTACTAAACTATGTCTAATAGTTTTACCATTCTACGTTTGTTTTGGAACATGTATTTTATAAAGCATGTCAGTGGCATTCTCTCTGGAGAGGACCCTCCATTCTTTTGAAAGCCTCTAACGGAATTAGCCTGTCATCAGGCTCATATTTTAAAACAAAATGGAAGCCTTCCTTCTATCTCTTTGAGAAGGCATTAAGAAGACAACTAGAGCACCTTCTCTGTCTACTTTTAAAATATTAGTTGAGGAGTGAATCATTGTTTTAGCAGTCAACCACATTCTGGTTACACCGCTATTCTCTTGGCAACTAACTACCTGATGTCCATCAGTGTTTACCATATATAGAGCTGTTATCAGGTTCTTCACTACTATTTGTGATGCGTAAGTGGAAAAAAAAACTCAAAACGCAACCTTGACTTTACATAGCAATATTAAAAGACTAATTCTTTAGTGGAAAGAGTAAGTGCAATCATATTCTGTTTTGTGATGTAAAGCTAAAATATAAGAACTAAGGCTTCTATAAACTATGTCTTGAAGACATTTATAGTGCATAATAATTCAATTACAACTGAATAGTAAATTTAAAAGCAGAGGGATGTCCAATGTCTTACATTTTTGAAATCAAAAAAGAGAACTAACAATAAAGCTGACAAGAAAAAGAAGTATTTGTTTCGATGGAGGCACTTCTCTTTATCAGCATTTTTGTGGAGTTACTGCTTACTGTTGAATTGATGACAGAAACTTGATAAATACTGTGAGTGTGAGAGATCTCTATTCATGTATTCCTCAGGGAAGTTGTGTGAGGTCATCAATGGGAGTTTTGAGTGATTAGTTACTTCATGTTCTAAAACTGTTCAGCAGGGCTATATGATGATTGTTAATAAAATATATGAAGAAATCAAAAAGTCATAAAATATGAACTAACCTGGGAACTAGACAGCTCATAAGCCTACCAAGCTTTGGTTAGATTGACTTAAGCCATATAAAGACAGTCACCATCAAGTAGCGTTCTACATTTTATGCTTCAACTTGTGTGTAAAATATTCCAACCACAGATTGTATCAACCTCCTCCAAAGCCACTGTCTTTTATTCTGTAATTGTCTACATCCTCATGGAACATACTAAATTACTACTACGTGCTTTTGACTTGCCATACACCATTACAACATTAATTTGTCAACACAATACCTTTGCTTACAAGACTGGGTATTATTGCTAAGATTTTGCTGATTTTGCTAAAAGAAGCCCTGGTGAAAATTCAAAACAGATACTAGCTACGCAAGATACGGAATGATGTATCACAACACTGTCTTAAATCAGCTCAAACGATCTGAGAAGTAGGCATTTGCATATCTGCTTTCTTTTTTCCCTATTTGTAATGGATCTAGGCTTATGAAGTAAGTCTCACCCATGAGCAATTATGTCTTCACCGATTTGTTGCATCAGTGATCACAGTTTCAGGCAAATTAAAGTGTTCCTACATTATTTTCATTAGTAGACAGGTTGCAAGTATTTGAAGTGTCTGAAGAAGCCATATTGAAAAGATTTGCCTAGTGTTGGCAGAGAACTGAAAGTATGTCATTTGCTACCACATACAGCACTATCCAGCATCTTCCGAGAAGCAGAGCACATTAAGGTATTAGATGCCATTTGCATTATCACACAGCAGGGGGCTATAGCAGCTACAATTCCAGGATAATCTTAACCCATATCTGTATACCAGGAATTCAACAAAACTATTTTTAATATTACAGTTTCTCACATGGTAACTCTTTACAATGAACAGCTTGTTTTTCAGGTTGCATAAAAACATTTCAGACGATATACTAAAGTTATTCTAAATACATGCTGTCCTCCAACTGTTAAATTTTGTGTAAAGCAGGCTAAATTCAAGAAGTGAAAAAACAAACTGAATGAAACAAAAATGCAAGTACGATTGTAAACATACATAACAGTTTAACCCCTTGGGATGCAGTTTAAGTACTTCAGAATCATTACAGCGCACAAGCTAAGAACAACAGCAGTCAGAGATCCTACTATTTTCACAGCAAATGCTGGAGAGGGTAGAGCAAACTAATATCATACCCGAACTCAGCTGACAAGCCACTTCTCAGCTCAACATGTTACTACTCCCCCTTCCACCTCCATCGCTCCCCTTTCACAGCAAGCAGTTGACACTGGGCTCTTTTACTTCTTGTTTGCCTCTGTTCTGAAGGGACTGCTTGCTGTTAATGCTATTCTATGCACAAGCTGAGAAGCATTATTCTATGTCCTCTTCCCTCAGCTGATGCTTCATCAACACTCGGAGCAGATTCCTTAAGTCAGTCTCGTAAGAGACCATGCCAAAAAAAACCACACATCCATACAGGGCACATGTTAGCTCGACTGTCTTTAAAGTCGATTACCTTCGGTTTCACTAACAGGAGCCATCCTTAGTCACAATCCAGAAGTGCTCCCAACCCTCAGAACAACGATCTTATTCATGTACAGAGCTGACAGAAAACCTGCATGTCCCATAGCCCACAAGCAGAGAATGGAGGAATCTAACAAATCCATTGAGCCACTTCAAGACAGTTTGGGGAAGCAACATAAGCCAACAGGAAAAACTACTTTTAAATGTAGGTATAAAAGTGCCAACAAGAAATGTGTCTAACATTGTAACTACGTCTGCTAGTTGTGCCAAAATAAATGGCAGAAACTGAGTAAACACCATTTATGAAGTAGCACTATAAGGTGGACCAAAGGAATTTGATGTTCAGTTAGACAGAGTCACTATTCAGAGCAGGTTTCTCCAAGAAAATATTTACTCATTTTCCTCTCCATTCTCCCTTACCTTTGAAGGAGAAAAAGATAGCAGAAATTATTTCCTCTCAGTCCAGTCTGAGGGCGACAAGTTTCTTGTATTCCCATTTTGTTAAATAGTGCCCAGAAAAACTGCCCCCTGAAACAGCACTCTACTGAAGTGTAGTATAGAGACTGCTCGAGTATTTTTGATTGCAGTTTTAATCAGGAGCTGAAAAAATAGTTGTGAGAGAAACTGAAAAGATGACATTTTGTACACACATAGGGCAAGCTGACGAACATGTTAAACACAGCCTTTCCCCATCTGCAAGGGCAGGCCCAATCTGGTTATTTTCACAGAGTCAGATCTGTATTGCATCCCTTTTCTCGCAACATGTTTTTTACCTGATGCAGTTCACAGAGTTACATTTTGCCTGGCACGCTCCCTAAACTGCTGTGAAAGGCATCACAGTTTTTAATCACCGGTTTACTCTTAAAAATGTGATGCGCTGAATGCAGTTGATTGCATCTTATGAAAGATCAAATCCTCCTCCTCCAGCAGCAGCCCTGATTTTATTGGTGACAGAAAGTCAGTCCAGACGTGTCCCCCCCCTCCTTCGCAGGGCAATGAATCGACAATTCACAGGGAGATGTAAAAGGCAGAGAGGAACCAACCCCCAGGTGCAGCCCGCCGCACATGCCCCAATAAATAATCTTGTATAGCACCAACACAGCAGCTCCTTGTGCACTGACGTACAGGGCAACTCATACACACCGGTAAAGAATACCAATAATCTGCCCCACGAAACTGGCGTTTGCAGTTGCCAGGCGTTCTCCCCCTTCCCTTCCACGCTCCCGCGGCCGGTAACTTCCTCGGGAGGTGAAGCCGGGGTACCCCGGGCTTGGTGCGTGTATTTCGGGCGCCCAGAAGGCTGCGTCTGCTCTCGCTACGGGCTGCAGTTTGCTAATCTCTCTGGAGATCGCCCGACGCAGCCGAGGGAAACGTGAAACACGCCGAACTCCACACGAAACGCCGTGACGGCGGCGAGGGAAACGACGAGCCCCGCAAGGTCACTGAGTTTCACTGGCTCTCCGCTCCCCCTCCCCCCGCTGAAACGCCCCGCAC
>VXAL01001501.1:21616-51701 GCA_013399475.1 Chauna torquata | reverse complement strand
TCATTCACCAACTGTGTCAGGAAGGTATCTTCCAGGCACTCCAGGAACCTGCAAGACTGCTTCCCTTCTGCTGTATTGTATTTCCAGCAGACATCTGGTAACTTAAAGTCCCCCATGAGAACAAGGGCTAGCAATTGTAAGACTTCTCCCAGCTGCTTATAGAGTATTTCATCTGCCTCTTCATCCTGGTTGGGCAGTCTATAACAGACTCCCACCATGATATCTGCCTTGTTGGCCTTCCCCCTGATTCTTACCCATAAACACTCAACCCTATCTTTACCATTAGTAAGTTCAAGACAATCAAAACGCTTCCTAACATACAGGGCTGCCCCACTACCTCTCCTTCCTAGCCTATCCCTTCTGAAGAGTTTATAGCCACTCATTGCAGCACTCCAGTCATGCGAGTCATCCCACCATGTTTCTTCATAGTGATGGCAACTATGTCATAGTTTTCCTGCTGCACAATGGCTTCCAGCTGCTCCTGTTTGTTGCCCATACTGACTGCACTGGTGTAGATGAACTTCAGTTGGGCTGGTGATCCCAACATCATCTTGGAGGGGGAAGCCCTAGTTCTTACATGACCATTTTCAGGCACTTCCATGATTTCTAATCCATCAATATCCCTTGAGTCTTTGCTGTTACATCACTGTCCATCCCCTACCTCCACTGGGATGGCAGACAATGGGAAATTACATTATTACAGAAACCAGACTTTAAGGTTCAAATTCTAAAATAAATGTTCTGGAAAACAATTTAATTTGCTCATATTTTCTCTGTATCTAGATAATGATGTGGATATGTTTAGTGTTTGTGTTCTTACAAAGGTTACAAAACTAATAAATATTTAGATGCATGTTAATGGCTAATGAAAATCATATAAACAGGCAATGTGGTACCTAAACAACCTAGTTTATTGCCTTGTTTTAACCCTTGAAGCAACACATTGAGTATGCACTTTTAGGAATAACTGCAGGGATCATTAGTGCCTATCTGTAAAAGAAGAACGGATACAGTAATGGTCATAGAAGTGAGTGACAGCTATGGTATTTATAAGAAGCACGGATCCCATGACCTTATGATCTATTTCAGAGAAACATTTAATAGAAATTACTGTCTTTCTGTAAGGCATTGGCTTTGTCCTCACAGTAGTAAGAATCATTTGTCATGGATGCCTGTCACTGAGTGGATTTTAGAAGCAAGGACACAGTTTATGCGCTTAGATTAGGAGACTAGGCTACCTACGAATCAGTAAAGGTAGCTTTCCAGACAAAGCAATTTTCACAATCTATTTTAAGCTGCTGTCCTTAAATGTCCTGATTTGAGGCCCACCTATTTCCACTGCCTGCCAAGGAACACAACTGAGCGGCCATGTCTGCTGGGAAGCTGATGCCAGCCAGCTGCTGTGTTCCTGTTAAGATGCAGCTCGAGATGAAGGTCTCCAGGTGACAGAGCACCCTTACATGATCATATCTGTCCTACTTAATTAACAATTTAAGCAAGATTATTTTACTGAGGGAAAGTTGTGGGTTTGTCTCATCTTCCTAACAGGGCAGGGCTGGAATAATCATAGAATCATAGAATATGCTAAGTTGGAAGGGACACACAGGGACCAATATGCTAAGTTGAAAGGAACCCAAAGGGATCATTGAGTCTAACTCCTGGCTCCACACAAGACCACCCAAAAATTAACCATATGTCTGACAGCATTGTCCAAATACTTCTTGAACTCTGCAGGCCTTGTGCCATGACCACTTCCCTGGGGAGCCTGTTCCAGTGCCCAGTCAGCCTCTCAGTGAAAAATCTTTTCCTTATGTCCAAACTGAACCTCCTCTAATGCGGCTTAATGTCTTTTCCTTGGGTCCTACTGCTGGTCAGCAGAGAGAAAAGATCAGCACCTCCCCCTCCACTCCTCCTCATGAGGCTGTAGACCACAATGAGGTCATGCCTCAGTCTCCTCTTCTCTAGCCCGAATGAGCCAAGTGACCTCAGCCACTCCTCATACGTGTTCCCCTCTAGACCCTTCATCATCTTTGTTGCCCTCCTGCCCTTCATTTGGACACTGTTTGATAGTTTCCTATCCTTCTTCTACTATGACGCCCAAAACTGCACACAGTACTCAAGGTGAGGCCTCACCAGCACAGAGTAGAGCTGGATAACCACTTACCTCCACCGGCTAGCAGTGCTGTGCCTGATGCATCTCAGGACAGTGTTGGCCCTTTTGGCTGTCAGGGCATACTGTTGACTCATATTCAACTCGCCTTGAAGAAGAGCATGGACCTTTTGGAGCAAGTCCAGAGGAGGGCCACAAGGATGGTCAGAGGGCTGGAGCCTCTCTCCTACAAAGAAAGGCCGAGAAAGTTGGGCTTATTTAGCTTAGAGAAGAGAAGACTGGGGAGACCTTATAGTGGCCTTCCAGTACCTAAAGAGGGCCTAAAGGGAAGAAGGGGAAGGACTCATCAATAGGGAATGTAGTGATAAGACAAGGGGTAATGGCTTTAAACTAAAAGAGGGTAGATTTAGATTAGATATTAGGAAGAAATTTTTTACTATGAGGGAGGTGAGGCACTGGGACAGGTTGCCTGGAGAAGCTGTGGATGTTCCCGCCCTGAAAGTGTTCAATGCCAGGTCAGATGGGGCTTTGAGCAACCTGGTGTAGTGGAAAGTGTCTCTGCCTGTGGCAGGGAGTTGGAACTAGACAATATTCAAGGTCTATTCTAATCCAAACCATTCTATGATTCTATGATATCTAGGGTTGTCATGTGCCAGTAGAATCCAGCATTGCTCTTGTTGGACTTCATGCAGCTGGTGATTCCCCAGCCTTCTAATTTGTAAAGATCTCAAATCTTGTCAAGAACTCAAATCTTGACAAATTAGAGAGCTGGATTGCACATCCTTTTGTCCTCACATTGGCTCTTGAAGGGCACCATGCAATGGTCTCCATTAGGTGGCTTGGCCTGCTGGCATCCAGGAAAATTATCATAACAATCCAGACATAAGATCTCTGTGTACATTATGTATATATATATATATATTTCATTGAGGTAGTAGAAAGACATTATCGCTTAATTAATAAAAGCAGAAAAAAACTCCTTCAAACCAAGCAGCAAGACTCTTCTATCCTCCTGAAGAGACAGACCTCCTCCACCTGAGAAACCATTTGCTGCATGCACCTGCTGCCACCTGACCTAAGAGCTTCTTAAGGCTGCTTTAGAAGCTTTAAGCCTGATTGAATGCTCACAAAAGAGGGCAGAGGGTTATGTTTGCCCTGGGACTTTCCTTGCTGAACAACATGCTGACCAACACGGGGTGTGAGCCTGGAGACTTGTGTGGCTGGAAGAAATTCCAATACAGGTGGCTTTTAGTTACAGACCCACCAATATCTTAATCCTCTAAATTATAGCTAAGACAGAATTAGAAGAGCAAGACGATAATGTCCTGCTGGAAGGGGTGTTAAATTAGTGCAGAGAGCTATCCCTGTAGTGGAAGCATAAAAAGTGCAGGCTGGATATGCAGTATCCAAGCAAATTACTTGCAAAATGATTACCTGGAGCTGCACCAGCTTTTGTCTAGTTAGCATTCACCAACACGGCTGCCATCACATTCTGTTTGCAGGCCTGCGTTCAAGCCCACATACAAGCCAACAGAGAGAAACTTGAGAAAATGAGAGAAATGAGAAAAGAGAAAAGCCACAGGAGCATAGCATGACCATTCACTCCATACAAAGCAGTTCTTCCCAGCTTTCCCAGGGCAAAGCCACAGATAAAATGAAGAGACATTACAATGGCTGCACAAATCTGGCATGCAAGGTTTCAATGAAACTGTCTTGTGTGATGTAGAGAAAATGTAGGAAAACCGTTGCTATTACTGTGAGTTATATACAGGAATCATGTGGTGTGTATATTCCTGAGCACACAGAAGCAGAGGATAAGCCAAAATGAGGCAGCATTTCTGAAAATGAAAACAAAAGTATTTGAAAGAATATCTACTTATACTGTTTTCTTTCACTTTTAAAGCAGGAAATGCTACTTCTTTCCTTCTCCCACTGCATTCTACAGGCATGTCTCACAGGTTTTTAAGAGAGCACTAACTTCCTCTGAGAAGTCTGTTCCTCCTATAGATGCTTCTCAAATGTATCTTCCTGAATGTTGTGTGCAGGAAATCCAAAACCTTTCATTCAATCAATAAATTCTTATCGATAACTCTCACCATTTCTCAAGGAGTATGTATTAGCTGCCCCAAGACATTAGGCTCTAGTTAGTATATGGTGAAAACTTCAGCAGTCATCCAAGGAACAGGTAAAAAAAAAAAAAAAAAAAGGACATTTGAAATCAACAAAGATTCCCATTAGCAAATACTGAACAGTAGGAGGGCTTTGGGGGAGTTCTAGGACAGCAGGCTGCCTATTAGGGCTGGAATCTTGTACAGGTTTTATTGTACTTTTAAAGAAGACAGCTTTAAAATCTTGTATAATATTTTTGCAAATCTTTCTTTTTAATTGTCAGAGGAAAAGAATGAACTGAGGAGAGGAAGGGGGGTTATTATGACTTTCCTTCTCTTTTCTGCAGGGTCAAATGGCTCTTCAAATTTGGATCAGATATTACGGTTGTGTCAGTTCCAGACAAAACTCCATGCTTGGGTAAGGGTGGAAAAGAAGTAAAGAAGAAGATTGGTGGAATGACTAGCTAAAGAATACAATAATTTACTTTTAGGATCAGCAGTACTCAGCGAGGTTTTTACAGAGGAAACAAGGCAGGCAGTAGCATGGAAACTGAAGCCTAGCACTACCTGGTGTAGGATATAATCTGGGTCACTTTCAGCATTTCCTTAATCCTTGTCACATCCCACTCTGATGCCACAACACAACAAGAATAGACCTGGACATTAGTCTTACTAATCAGAGCTTCATTCCTGCTTCCCTCACTAGATTTGCTGCCCATATATGTAGCACCAGATGATGGGATTGCATCAGAGAAAACATTCCCAACCTCTCCTGACTGGCAGCCAGCTGCAAGGCAAGAAAATTAATCTCTAAAAGGCTTAGTAACACATATTGGAGAGTTAGAAAATGCTTCAAGCTTTCAAGCCCAGTGAAGGACTTGTGGCAAGGACTTGAGCAATTTTGATGGGAAATGTTTTTGTTTTCAGTTTCACTTTCTCTAAGCAGGAAAGATTTTACACAGTATTCTGTAAGGTGATACACTACTGGGATTTTAAATAACAGCATAAAAGTATTTAGTTCAACTTCAGTGTTGCTAAATCAAGCAAAGGAAGTATTCTTAAATGCAGTAATCTAAAAAGAAAGGAGTCATAACTGCAAACAAATAGTGTTTCAGTTTTATCAAAGGAGAACACGATGCACCCGGAGCACTGTTTTGGGCCCCTCAAGTCCAACAGGCTGTTGGGAAAATAGAGAGGATTAGTAAAATTCCTTTCTCCTAATAGGAGATTGGGTAGCAGGGAGACACAGATTGCAGCCACTGCTTTTGGAAACACCTTTTATTCATGAGGCTGTTGTTATTAATGACAGATAACTATTCAGGCAACACTTTCAGTTATTCCCTCATGCAGCAGACTCGCATGTTCAGTCATAGATGCCCCCTCGGAGCAGCAGTGGGGAGGGCAGCCCCAGCTGCAGACTTACAAGCTGGTGGTCATGCTACCGTCTGCATAGCTCTTCGGAAAAGTCCCCTGGCACCCCTGTTTTATCAGGTGTGTACATTGCCCTGCATTTGTCCCTCTGCACGTAGCAGTCACCAACCCCACGGCTGCAGTCCAAGTTACATACCCTGCTGCTGATGCCAGTGTGCACTGGCAGCCTCCAGCAGGTCTGACTAGCTATTAGTGTCCAAGTTTATCAATTCTTGGAGATTCAACAGGACTTACAGCCCCCAGAGCTTGTCAGTCCTTGGGAAATATCTGCATGCTTCCTTCTCAGCAAGTACCTTCCCTCTCCTTGACCTGCTTTTCTCTGGTAAATCTTTTTCCTTTCAAATGTGTGAGTACCTGTAGACCCCATTCCCACCAGCTCATGCAGAAGGGACCTTCATGGTGGAGCATCCAGCCAGGAGTCCCTAAGATGATGAAGGCACCAGGGTGCATAACTGGTGGTTCTACTCAGCTGAGCAGCAGAACTCCACCAAAACCACTCTCTCACTTCCCCTCCTCTAAGGAAGAGGGTGAGAAAATACAATGGAAAAGGGCTCATAAATTGAGATAAGGACAAGGAGATCACTCACCAATTACCATTACAGGCAAAACAGACTCAACATAGGGAAATTCATATAATTTATTGCCAATTGCTAACAGACTAGAGCAGTGAAAAACTAAAAACAATCTAAAAACACCTTCCCCCCCATCCACCCTCTCCTACATCCTCCCCCCAAGCAGTGCAGGGGAATGGGGAATGGGGGCTGCGGTCAGCCCATATCGCTGCATCTCTGCCGCTCCTTCATGGTCGCTCTCTGTTCCCCTGCTCCAGCGTGGGGTCCCTCCCACGGGATGCTGTCCTTCCCGAGCGGGTCCTGCGTGGGCTTCCCACAGGCTGCAGCTCTTCAAGAGCTGCTCCAACATGGGTCTGTACCACAGGGTCCATCCTTCAGGAGCAAATTGCTCCAGCACAGGTCCCCCACGGGTGGCAGCTCCCACCAGATCACCTGCTCCTGCGTGGGCTCCTCTCCATGGACTGCAGTTCCAGCCCAGAACCTGCTCCTGCAGGGGCTCTCCATGGGCTGTATCCTCCTTCTGGCCTCATCCACCTGCTCCACCATGGGATCCTTCGTGGTCTCCTCCATGGGTTGCAGTGTGGATATCTGCTCCATGTGGTACCCCATGGGCTGCAGGGGGACAGCCTGCTCCACCATGGTCCTCACCACGGGCTGCAGGGGAACTTCTGCACCTGCACCTGGAGCACCTCCAGCCCTCCTTCTTCACTGACCTTGGTGTCTGCAGGGCTGTTCCTCACTCCTCTTTCTCCCAACTGCTGTTGTGCAGCATTTTTTTCCCTTCCTTAACTCTACTCTCCCAGAGGTACAACCAGCCTCGTTCACTGACTCAGCTCTGGCCAGTGGTGGGTCCCTTTTGGAGCAGCTGGAGCTGGCTCTTATCTAACATAGGGCAACTTCTGGGCTCTGCTTGCAGAAGCCACCCCTGTGGCCCCCGCTGCTACCAAACCTTTACCATGTAAACCCAATACAATGACTTAGGAGGAAGGGGTAAATGGAGATGGAGTTTCTTTAACCTGACAAGGAGGAAGTTAACAGTGATAGCAGTCTGCAGCAGCCTACAACTCTTACTCTGAGAGAAGCCACAAAGACAATTAAGTCTAATTCTATTCAGTCATGAGATATGGCTAAGCAAGGGGCAATATCCACAAGTCTTGCTTTGGGGTATTCAGAATGTGCACTGGGAAAATTTTCTAATTGGAAAGGTCATTGGAACAGGTTATGCAGCATGATTGTGGATTTGCCATCATTGGAGGTTTTCCACAATCAATGAGATCAAGCCACAGCTGATCTGATTTAGTTTTGGCTACCTACCTGCTTCAAGCAGGAGTTTGGACTAGATGGCCTGCGGAAGTCCAACCAACATTTATATGATTGTATGAAATATTAAAGCATCCATTCTTACATTTTTTTTTTATTTAAGAGGTCTGTTTGGTGCTTTCTGTACTGGATAAATTCTCTTTGGCCAATGAAAGCTCCCCTCAAACTGTCTAATCAAAACTTTCACCAGAACTGATATACTTTGGAAATACATATTTTGGCATAAAGTGGTATCTTCTGTTCTGAAAAATATGTATATATCTATAGATAGATAGATTATATATATATATATATATATGAAAATGTTCTATCCAGTTCAAATATAATCTATTGTGCATTACTGTTGCTCAAGTTAGCTATAAAGCACTTCAGGCAACAGTGTCAATACACTTACCAACATTGCAAACTTTGTGATTTTTTGAAGAAATAATGAAACTGATCTTATTTTAAATATGTATTTTTCACATTTCTTCACTTAAGACTATAAAACAGTTTGAGATCGAAATTCATAGCTTCATCCATTTTTCAGGTACTATTATATGAAATCTTCTTTCTGAACTGAGGGCTCAGGTCTGTCTGAATTAGTTTTCTACAATCTAAATGGCATTATTGATGTAAGCATTCAGCTGAGAGGGAAACATGAAAATAACCTCACCATTTGGGTTTTGTTATGGAAAGTTTGTTCATCCTTGTGCAACCTTCTGCAATACTGGCTCAGTCCCCAACCAAATCACCTCCTGAAGGGCTCCTGGTGGGCACAAGTGAGTCTAAAGACAAATTTCTAAGGGGAGTAAAGAGGGCACCAATTAATTTGGGGAAGACAACAATTAACAGATCAATGGTAGTTCATTTGTTATCTTGGCAATAGTGTGAGGTATCATCCTCCTCTTCATCAAAATTTGTGAATGTCATCAGTGCTGGCATTCACTGAAGAGCCCTGCTTCTTTTCAGGGCTGCAGGAGCCTGGGATGTCAAGGCAGGTGGCTTTGTGAGCTTCCTAGCAACTCCAGGCTGAAGCAATGCTGTGAAATACAATTCCACACTTCAGCTCCATTGCTCTGCTGCGAGCTTCACACCACTTCAGTGGTATCTCTATATATCAAGCTGCCCTAAAGCATGTCATCTCTGCAAGCAGAGGGAACCAGGCTGCAGTTACAATTTGGGCATATCTGATGCAGATTTCTTATCTGCTACAATTTAATAGAGGACAACAACATAGTGTTAATACCTATGCTGGTTATGCTTTCAAAAGTCAGTAAAGGTCCCAAAGCACAGGGTTGCCCAGGTGGACGCTTTGCGCCCCTGACCTGTTTGCAGGACAGAGGTGCATGCCGTGGCCAGCTGCCACTCCACTGTGGCTGGGTTTAGGGAGCAGCACGTAGTGTTTCCTCTGGCTTGGGATTAATGGCACTGTGATAAAAGCATAGCCCCATAGCAACACGTGCCTTGTTTCTGCTCTTGGCTGCATGAAGACCTGCCTGGGTGCAGCACTCCTATTAACCTTCAGTGTGCTAGCCTTGAGTTTTTCAATGTAATTTACAGCAATCTCTAGAGTATGTAGTTAAATTTCTCTACTTTTTATAACTGTTTCCTGGACAGAAATACCTTCTACAAATCTAGTATAACTGATTTCAAGACCTGTCCACTTTAGAAAATCTATTAATTTTAGTGAGAGAAAGGAGTCTTATGTCCCAGTCATCAGATTCTTCCAACAGCTTGTTCTGCAAGCAGCTGTGACAAGCTTTTCCACACAGATACTCGGTAACATGTCAGGCTTAGTGAAGAATATATTTAGAAAAACCTTCTACAGAGGAGTTGAATCCTCATATCTAAAATAATGAATGGCAGTGGTTGCAGTTTAAGATTCTATAGTCTTGACAGAGGAGAATGCTTTATAAAGGAATGATTTTGTGTCAGTGTTTAGTTATTAAAATGAACATATTTAATTTTGTAGTCTGGGTAACATGCAGAACAAAGGAAATCAATGTAACAAAGTTAATAATTTTGATTCTGTGACTCTTCTATTGAACAGTAATTTGGCTGAAAAGCTGATGTGCTCTGATTAGGTGTACAAATATAGAAATGTATTGATTACTGGACTGAAACTCCTTCAAGTGTTCCCTAAAAGAGACTGATGTGTCTTTTAACAGTCTTACTAGTCTTTCCATTTACACAGAGGTTTGTGAGTTGACTTCTCAGTAAATAACAGATACTTACTGACTTCTTTACGATCTATCAGCAAACCTGGGTGATATTATGTTGAACGACATTTACAAAAATGTACAGAATCATAATTTGATTCCAGCTCATAGGCGTAAATCTTGTTAACTGCTGGAGACTGAAGCAGCAGAGTGAACTGTGAAACACTTGAATTTGCATAAAGTCTGACCCCTGGGAATCCTTGCAACCTTACTATCTCTCACACTAGTATTCTTTTTTACCTCTATTCCTCTGTTATGAAACAATGAAATAAAAATTAATCTGTCTCTCAGGATCTCTTACAACTGCTACTTTTAGTGTTCATGAGCCAGGCTCCACTCACAGCATTTGTCATAAAATCCCATCCTATCTGACCTTGCCTCTCCGTGATCCCCTGAAGAGTGTCTAAGAGTCCACCCTGTGCTGGATGTCCCTTTGGCATGATCAATACAGGGAGTCCCTTTAGACTAGGCTTATGTCATCATTCTTTGTTTTCTTATGGTAGTTTTTTTTCCTTTCCTGTGAACACCATGAGGAAATGTTTGCAACAGAATGCAGTATTAGAGAAATTCTTCTCTACAGTTCTCATTCAATATAGATACAGGGAATCAACATCATAATTTGGCCTCAGATCCCTTAGGAAACATTGCAAGAAAGACATCCCATCCCATATTCCCATAATTTGTATGGAAATTCTGGTTGAAGCATTTCTTAAAACAAATAACATAGATAGCAGAGAAATTCCTCACCCATTTGACAACAATTCTCGAATTGAAAATTAATTCCATAGCTAGTAGAATTCAGAAGATGGATTTTTCAGGTTCATTGCCATAACTTCAAAAGCTGTACAAAGAAAGTCATTCTGGAGGGTGGGTGTGGAAAGTTCTCATCCTCTGAAGGTACTCGGAGTGGGTGGAAGGTGACTGAGCCTGCATCCAGTTTTAGATATAAAGAATATAGAAGAGAAAGAAGAAATCCTTTATATCCATAAGGAAGATGAATGTAAAATAGTCTAAGGCAGTCAGTTACATTCATTCTTTAAGATAGGTGTATAAGCCTATAACTACTCAGATATTTCTTTAAGATATTGAACCTGAAGTGTGTTCCAGAATGGCTTGAACTACACAAATTTTCATTCAAATTTTAAATCTGATCACACATTACATCTACAGAGATAGCATGCAATAGTTCAGTACTTACAACCAACATTTCTTCCCCCCTTACAACCAAAATGAAGTGCTAAGAAGGATCTTTCTGACAGTGCTGTCTAGGTCATATTCTTTTACAACAAAAGTCTTGTAACACAAATTCAGGTGAAAATGCAGAATAACACCCTTTACATCAGCATTAAACTTGTTCTGATCTATCACTAGTGGTACAAGTCTGGAGCTAGAGACGGCTCGTAATGTTCAGTATTGTAAACAAAGCTTGGATCCAAGTAAGAATATAGTATCAAGTATTTCTGTGATACTTTTCATGCTACTCCAAATAAGAGTGGACAAACTCTTGCAGTCTTTTGTGTCTTCAAAAAGAAGTAGCATCCCAGGAGATGTACAGCAAGGCTAAGTGAGAGCACTGAAAAATAATTAAACATCAAGGATTCTTTCTACTAAGTAGATATATAATATTCTTGACTTTTCTGTTTTTTTTTTCTCTTTATTTCTTTTCCTTTTTTAAGCTGAACTATGTAAGAAGTCATTGAAATTTTTTTGTTGTTTTTTTCTTGCAAGAGCAAAAACATCAGAATATAGATGCAAATGTGCAGGGCACTTTTCTTAGAAGCGTTAGTAGAGCTTTCTTCTCAAAACAACATAATAAATGTGTTGAAGTCAATAGATGAACCTGCTATTTTATCAGTCTCTTATCATACATTAACAGGAGTTAGAATACCCATGATTACTTTGAGACAGACACTGCATTTTGCCAATGTTTATTGTTAATTGCTGCAAATTGTGAGACCTGATTCCCAGTATTTGATAAGCATATTTTCTAAAAAACGGGGGAGAAGCTGTTTGATCATCTGATTAACAGATATTTGAATAGACCAATGTTAAACTACAAAATATTTTGATGCAAAACATTTTGGAATACACTTTCATAAAACTGTGATTCTTAGAAGAAAATAGTTGTTCCTCTGTTTCATGCTGCCCCATGTTAAAGAAATGCAATTTCAAGGAAAGAGAGAGAGAGAGAGAGAGAGAGAGAGAAGTCAAGTACTTTCTAAAAATCAGGCCCTGTTTTAAAGAATCTCGAATTAAAACTCCAAAAACTTAGATTATCACAGTCACTGTCACTGACCTCTCCTGAAAATATAATGAAGAAAATTATGAGTTGTATTTGTTTTTAGGAATGGATATGAAAATTAGTTTTTCCTGGTTATTTTGAGCCCTATGGTTCAAATAATCAGAAACACATTCTCAATATTCAAAACACCGGTCTTAAGTTCCAACTGGTTTTCTTTTCCACCATTATAGAAAAAATAACAAAATCCTTCAGTATTACATGGACTCACATTTTTTATTAGAACTAATAGGATTTATAGAATACTTCAGCAAAGCTACCCAGTATATCAATTTAATTTTAAGGGTTTGAGAAGGTCCACTGAAGTCAGAATCATCTCCATGTTTGTAATCTGGTTAGATTTTACCATACTTTTTTTTTTTTTTTTTNTTTTTTTTTTTTTTTTTTAAATTGAGTTCTTTGAGATTTAAAGTAATGGATGGAACAAGTAACAGTAACAAAAATATATATGAACAGTAATAACATAGATCCTGAATAGAATAATTTATCTTTTTGTACTTGCCTTTATATTTTAAAAAGTGGTGTTTCTCTTTTAGTATTTAGTTAGCTTTGAGTTTACTTTGTATTTTTTAATGACTGACTAACTTTTACTCATGTCTTCTGAGCTGACTGTGGAGGCAATGCAGACAGAACTAAACCAGCATGATATCGTTGGATCTTAGCAAAGAACATTTTACTCTTTGGGAAAGGTTTAGTGTACTTAATATGACATATCAACAGAAAAATCCTACTGTCAAATATTGCTAGGCACAATGTTGGCATAAGCTTATGGAACTCTGTGTGTCTTGATTTTTACCAAAGCTTTCTCTTCCTCAAACAGCCACTGCCTTCCAGATATGTTAGGAAACATTTCATTTTTCACAGAATCATAGGATGGCTTGGGTTGAAAGGGAACTTAAAGATCATCTAGTTCCAACTCCCCTGCAAAGGGCAGGGATGCCACCGACTAGATCAGGTTGCCCAGGGCCCCATCCAACCTGGCCTTGAACACCTCCAGGGAGGGGGCACCCAAAAATTCTCCAGACAACCTATTCCAGTGCCTTACCACCCTCTGAGATTTTTATTAGTTTTTAGTTTGTCGTGGAAACTTAAACAGCATTCATGCAGCAGATATTTATTCTTATGGTTCATTTTACTGATATGTACAGTAAATTGAAGTCAAAGGAACAGTTTTCAGAAACAAAGTTCAGAATTTATATGTTGGATCAAGATGTAGCATCTTTAACACTTTCTGTAATGGAAGTTCTAAGCAACACTCCATGGTTTCGACTGTCCATATATCTTCATGTACATGGGAGAACATATAACACTGTTTCTTCTAAGGGTTACTTGGAATCTGTTGTGAACTATTGACAGCCAGTTTCTCTGTTTTTTTTCCTGTACACTGTATGTACTACCAAAGACTAAAACATATAGGATGACCAAAGTGAAAATTCCTGTTACCAGCACAATGTGATTATATTTTATACTGTTGGTTTTATACTATTTCTAGAAGTCTCACAGTTCTGTAAACCCTGGGATTAGGGTTATTGAAAGCCCATGAGAACAAATTTTCTATGAAAACTAGTTGGAGAAAGGAGGCAAGTAATCCATGTGAAGCTCGGGAGTCTGGAAAGCAAGATCCGTTGACATCCACTCCAAGCAAGCTAAAGCAATTGTAAATTTATTTTTAAGACCTGCAACAGCTTAAGGCATTTTCCCCAATATTACAGATATTAAAAACCCTACTAGATGGGGGGGCAGGGAAAGTGAGCAAAAGGTGATAGTGATGAGGCATCCATGGTTAAGTAGGACTGACCTGGCAAACTTAGAAAGAAGCAAAAGAGCTGAAAGAAGACTTATATGTGAGAGCTTCTGCCTTCTGGGACAACTTAATGCCCAGTTCCTCTCTGGAGCACCAGAACACTAGTGACATAACCTCTGTATAGCTAGAGAAAACAAGATAGATCACAGGAGCTTCAGGCTGATGTTGAAGAGGGCTGTGATGCAGGCCAGGTAGCTGGGAGGCCAGCCCAGCCCCATGCCCACCAGATCAGGTGCTGTGTCACCCCATGGCATGAGTGCAGGTGTCATGTCTCATGTTAGAACGGCAGAGTGGTGCTGGCTTGGGTCTCAGGGTGGTGAACAGCAAATGAAATACATTGTAGCAAAAGGTCAGAGGCTGGAGGGAATTAGTCCCAAAGTGTATTGCCTCATTAGTCACTCATGTCCTTAAGGGGCATTGAGGTTAAAACTATTGCCAAGAAACCTTAGTACAATGAGGAGCCTTTCTTAGTAAATACAGTTGGTTCAAGGATTGCCAGCTTTCCCAAGTTCATTATGTTCACTCTCCTGAAATAGAGTTTGCTTCATCTTTAGACCTTTAAACTAACTTGTATATGGGCAATTTTTGCTTCTCAAGAGAAGTCAGGCAACTTAGTCAACCCAATGGGTCCTGGGAATGGGCTGAAGCCATTCATGACTGAACCTACCCCCTTTTGCTGCTAGAAAAACTAGGCAGTTTATGGTATTACTCCATTTTATCCTGTCACTTTCAATTTTATTCCCCATTCAAAGACTACACAAAATATGTCTGAGATTGAAAGATTAAATGCTTCCTGTTCCACTCATCTTTGTAGAAGGTTTATTTTTTTCCACATAGCCTTCTTTGGAATCACCTCCATTCAAAATTTCTGCCACAGTAGCATCCAGGAGAAATCCAGCTCATTGCGAAATGTAGAAATGACCATTGAAGCCATGCCAAATAGAGGTCTTGCCCCTTGTGACTCAATGGGTTGTGCTTTGGTGTTAAATCACTTTTAAAAAAGCAGCAGTTTCCAGTACTTTATTTGTCACACATGCTATTGGGAATTGAGCAAAGAACAAGAATCAATCAAATTATGGCATGCCAAAATCTAACATGATGTTTCTGAGAGGAAGAAAAACCTTATTTTATGTGATTTATATTTTTCAGTTTCTTTTCTGTAACATTATCGTATACACAACTCATAGAGCAAACGCCCTGATAGAGAGGTCCCCTGAAAGATGTCCTTCTACTTCCATTATATTCCTACTGAAAATAAAGCAGCTAGTTGTGGGGAAATGCAGTATTAGTACATATGTTTTCTACTTTCTTTAAACTGATAGGTTTTTGACTTTCACTTCAAAATACGTAAAGTTTACTTTTTGTTTAGTTACCCCTTTAGTTTATCCCATCCTCTATTCCTGTACCAAATGGCTGTTACTCAGGACTCTGCACTGTACTTCATTGGGCAAGCCAGCCCTCCTCTTCTCTCAGAGGTCCTGACGTGATGTCTGCTTCTCTTCTTTCTCCGCTTGGGACACATTGCTAATTCTGCTCACTAGGACATGCTGAATATATAAGAGGTCCATGTCTTCACACTTTCTTTTGTGTATGCTGCTCTTCTTCCCTGAATATTCTGTTATTTACATATTTCCAAACCCAGTTAGAATGGGAAGCATCGATCTCTCTGAGTCCTGCTGCTGCATTTAACATGAGTATGGCTTCTTCTTGCCATTCTTATATACAGCAGTCATCACTGCGTAAGCATAAAACCGTTATTTTTGAGCTAGCACGTGAAAGGCAGCTGATGGATTAATCACCAGTATGCTTATGACCCCAGTAAGACACCTGAGGAGTTTTGCTGGGAAGGCAGGAGGAGACAGATTGGCCCTCACTACCCTCTGGGGCACAGCTTCAGTGCTTCTCTCCCATCAAATCTGTCAAAGTCCTGTTTTATCCACTTCGGCTTTTGTACATTTCAATTTTGTTCATTTCCTCTCTCAGCCCCTGAGCTAATGATCCCTTTCCCAAAAGTCCCAGCTCTGTAATTTTACCTTTCTTACTGTGTCATACAGACTTGCTCACAGCCCTTCTTCACAAATTGGAAATTTTTTTAGCAGACTGACCCACAGTTTCGCCAAAACAACATAGCAGAGCCAGGCCATGGACCATGGAGTGCTGGTGGCTGCACCCTCAGGGGTGTGCTAGGAGGTCAGAGAGAGGTTTACAGCCTCTGGCTGGGGGGGCTGTGGCAGAAAAAAAGGGTTTGAAGGGCAAAGGCAACTGAGGCCTGTTTTCACTCTCTTCCCCTGTAAGCTTCTGCTCCTTAGCAACTATTTTCTTCCCTCATAATTTCCAATCCAGTTGACTTCCTTGAACTTTGTCCTCTGCCTCATCTGTCCACTCAAACATGGACAGCTATCATGGTTTAGGCTGGGATAGAGTTAAATTCTCTTTGTAGAGGTTCACACAATGCTGTGTTTTGGATTTTTTGATGAAGATAATGGTAATGTTTTCAGTTGCTGCAGAGCAGTGTTTATACAGAGCCAAGGACTTTCCGTCTCCTGGTATTGCCCTGCCAGCGAGGAGGCTGGGGGTTCACAAGAAGCTGGGAGGGGACAGGACCAGGACAGCTGACCCAGACTGACCAAAGGGATATTCCATATCATATGACGTCATGCTGAACAATAAAACTGGGGGGGCTGGCTGGGGAAAAATGGGAGGCCTCTGCTCGGGAACAGGCTGGGCATCAGTGAGCGGGTGGTGAGCAATTGCATTGTGCATTGCATTGTGTACACTTGCTTTGTATATTCTTTCACTATTGTCATTATTATTATTATCATTATTTTCCCTTTCTTTTCTGTCCTATTAAACTGTCTTTATTTCAACCCCCGAGTTTTTTTTTTTTTCCTTTTTTGCGATTCTCTCCCCCATCCCACTGGGGGGGTGGGGGGTGAGTGAGCGAAAGGCTGTGTGGTGCTTAGCTGCCTGCCGGGTTAAACCACAACAGCTCTGCTAACTTCTCATTTAGAGTCTTTTAGCTGCTTTAACGTACTACTTTGGACAGAAACCCAGCATAGTCTTCCAAAGAGGCAGAAAGTAAAGAAAAAGAGAGAGATGGAAATACAATCTGTCCCACATAAAAGATAAACTTAACTGAATTCATGAAAGAATTGGGAAAAGTGGATGAGGAAGAATGCTGATGAATTACAGTACTTAAAAAATTTATCATACCACCTAGCAACACAAAAACAAATAAAAACAAAAAGCATCATAGTAGCAAATAGAATGCGATCTTCCAAACTGCAATCACTGTGGTGACAGCACGTAACTGGAGGTTGTCATTCCCTGAAAGATTTAAATGCACCATTCAAATTAAGAAGAAGGAAGAGAGAGGATTAAAATGATTAATTTTAAAGGAGTAGGCAGGTAATATGATCGAATCAATCCATAGTTGAATAAGTGTTACGAAGTTAGCTTTATTTTTATTTTTATTTTTTCTGTCTCTCTTCGCTTTTCTTACTTCCTTACATTCCTGGTCTAACTTGGGTCTGGAGTGCAGAGGGATCAAAATATTTCCTTCCTATTGTGTTCCTGATCCTGCTAGAACTTAAAAGAGGAAGAAAGAGTTATGAAGGCTGTGTTCATGAGACCTGCAACTATGCAGTTATTCTAAATCTGTTTAGATGTATCTAGAACACAATTCTGAAAGGTCAGTTGAAGCTTGTGCTGCTGCCACCTCATTTCTAGCATACAGAAATGAATTCTCTCTACTGCCTTTGCCTGATTTTTCCCAAGATCAAGTGAAAGTCTCAAGGCCAAGGAGAAGAATCCTCTCTCTTTGTCAACATGACTCTGGAAGCGGTGTGGTGACCGAAAAGAGCTGAAAAGTGCTTTTATGCTTTCCTTTTAACTTATGCACAGCACTGAAGGCCTTTCACACAAGCTAAATCTCATAACAAAATATAACCTATGTGGTTAGTATAAAGTTTTAATACTGCAATTCTTCTCAGACTCCTTTCAGACTCCTCTAAATCCATTTTTTGTAGTTCAAAACAAAGGCTTCAAACAATCTTTGGACAAATTCAAATACCTTCATTGCATTTCAATGAAAAGATTTTGGTGCACAAGTCTATGTTCTTTATGAACATAACTGACTTTTTCAATAATAACCTCAGAATTCACACTGCCTTTTAATTACTCAAAAGTCGACTAGTAATGTTAAATAAATCTGATATCTGATGTCTTTTGGTCCCTAACGACTGAATTAAACATGTAGAGAAGTGCCACAACACACATTAGTAAAGCTAATTTTTTGTAAGAAAACATTCTGCAAATCACAAAAACTTAGTGAATTTAAAAAAAAAAAAAAAAAAAAAACAGTAATCAGCAGCCATATTCTGGCATGAAAGCCCTGGAATATATCATAAGTTATCTGTGACCACTAAGTAGGAAACACTTGCCTGCCATTTCCCTCCCTGTCTTTGACATCAATGCTTGTTCACTGTTTTGAAAATGCTTCAATACAGCATTACATTTTGGCAGAGAGGGAGGCTTAGAGGTTTAAAGTCTCAAGCGGGCATGGAAATCCCACTGCGGGTGTTTTTATGCTGCAGTCTGGTAACTGGGATCTTTGTTTATCTTGAGAGCTCTAAAATATATTTCACTAAAGACTGTTTTTGGCCAGTTTTCTTATTTTAAGAGATCAGGGAGATGACTCATATCTAAACCATGATAAATTGTGTTCTTTCAAATGCTTCAATCCGGACTGGAAGGAAAGGCTCCTTGAATCTCCTCAGTAAAAGCTGGCAGAAAAAGAAGAATTCTGTTTTTTGAAAAGATTGGTTGGTTTATTCCTGAATAAGATATTGAGGGGAGAAGGGTCAAAGAGAAATTCCAGGGCTACCATCAATAGAGAACTTACCTGAAAATCTAGAAACCTAGAGCCATGTCCCTAATCCAAAAAAGATGAGATCTCTTTCCCTTGTTTTGAGCTGAAACTCCACCTCAGACACAAAGGACAGAGATGGTTTTTGTTGCTGTTGTTTTGTTTTGTTTTGTTTTTTGGTTTGTTTTTATTTTTATTTTTACTTTTGTTGTTGTTGTATTGTTTTGTTTTGTTTTGTTTTGTTGACAGAAAACTTTTTTATTTCTAAAATACAATGCAGTAAAATGTTTATTCTGTGTGCCCCTGGGATACTACTGCTGTATTTCATTGTTATCTGTCTAAATCAGAGTGCAAAATTGGCAGGGATTCGTATCTCTTGGCAGCATTACTCTTAGCAACTGGGGTCTTGTTCCACTCTAGTCTCACTGTGATTATTTTTTCTTGTATTGTTAACATTAAAATTCATCACGAAATTTGTATTGTGTCTTAAGATTGTCAGGTACCTTAAACCACCTGGCTATCTCTTAGCAGATGAGCAGATACTGTAGCTGATCCAAGAAGAAAATGCAATTATTCAAGGTGTTTTTTTCAGGCAATGTGGTGTGTATATGTAACTGTTTATTGAGAGGTTAAATGTAATTTTTAGAAACCAGAACGAAGATGTAGTCATGTTAAAGCCTATGGAAATACTGTCATAAACCTAAGACTTACCAGGATTTCGTCCTTTCATCCCAGTTTGCCACTGTGAATACTTAGAAACAATAATTGAAAATAAATTTCCCATGAGTACTATGTAATATTCGCTTAAAAACTGACTGTTCTAGCTAAAGATTTCCATCAAGCTCATTGTTCAATTTACAGAAAGTAAATATGATGGGATGGAAATACAATGAAATTAATCATACTTTAAAAGTCATCCTAACAAGATAATATAACTTCTCTATTTTTTTCTCTAGTCCTGCCAGCCCTGAGTTACGCTGAAGTCTGTTAGTATTTCCACTGAGTTCAATGTGTTTTGGATCTGGCAAAATGAATAAAATTAGCAGCTTACATCTGAAGAAATTCCAGTGTTAGTCAATTAGCATTGATAAAAATAATTTAAGCATCTTAAAGTGCTAGATAATTGTGAACTATCCAATTACGATTAATCTTCCACCTGACACCTATACACACACCACACTCCAAATTTTAGCTTAAAAAGCCTAACATTTAAAAATCTGCCTGAGTTGCCTACTGTTCTTATAGGTAACTATTAGGAGGGGGAAAAAAAAAAAGTGAGCAGAAAAGGCAAAGATTTCCTTTTGAACACAGCTTCAATGCATTCCACGGCAGAAGTACCCAAGTACCATGGATCTAAGTCCATTTCCTGGCTTTGTGTGGCCTGATGGCTGACAAGGTCAGAAAGTCCAAAGGTAGCTTTGCTTTAATGCTTTGGTGAAGACAGAGGTACAGTGTGATCAGACAGTCACAAGTGAGTGTCTCACTCTGATTCCTCTATTGTCACCAAAGGATCTTGCTGCTCAGTAGTTTTAAGTGTCACATAATGCCCCTGGAAACAGCTGGATGACTGATGCCAACCATCTTGTCTTTTACTAAGTATAAATGCGCAAAAAAGGAAAATCCATTAGGGCATGGGTAGAGAAACATCAGAACTTCCAACAGCTGAGGAAGGGAAGGTAGGGAGAAGGCAGGTGTGCATGAATGGATGAACTAATGGGTCGAAAACAAAAGAGTGGATGGAGAGAAGGAGAAGAGCTAGAAAATGTATGTGTGCAAACATGAAAGTCTGAGAGACAGACTTCTCCTTTTAGAAACAGAAAACATGAAGTAAACCAAATGAAAGGAAATACTGAAGGAATAGCTAGAAATAAGAAGTCCAAGAAACATTTTCTGAAATGAGGACTCAGTCAAGAAGGTACAATAATGTAAAGACTGCAGCAAATGTTTGGGGCCTGCCGATCTACACTGATCCCTTTCCAGATGTTTCTTGTCCCCACTGTAGATTTACTGGGACACTTATGATTGCTCTGGCCACAAAAACTGATGAAAGAACAGCGGTGTAGAGGGAGGGAAGTGGACACTTCTCACTACTTTCATACTTAACACATTAATTGGAGTTAATAGTATACTTTAAAAATGATATGCCAGATGAGCATTTGCATAATATATCTTCCTAGGTGAGGATTTCCTTGGAATAAACATATTGCCCTTGATCTTCTGCTCTCAGATGAAAAATAAGAAAGACCTATGACAAAGAATACCTCTTAATTATTCTGAGAGCAGTGTAGTTGCCAGAAACCTATTTATGGAATTGTGTTATAGGACCCATCCCACAAAGCCAAAGTCTGTAGCTACCTAACTTTGCTGAAAGCCTTGGGAAACAGCTCTTGTAGTCATCAAATACATCCAGGAATGAGGACTCTTAGTTCATACCAGAGGATGAGAAACAACTCACTGCTTACATGCATGAAAAAAGTGCTTGATGTGGAAATGAGAGGGTAGAAAGATTTCTGCTTTCTCTTTAGAAAATTAGCTCTGCTGAAAATCAAGCATTGCTTTTGTTAAACTATTTGTTGAGCCAACGCATACACAAGTGCAGGAAGGAGGGGCTATTCACCGAAGCAGCTGACAAAAGGTTAGTCTCCATAACCTCCTTTTTGGCTCAGTGAGAGAACAGATGTTTTTCAGGGCATAGTTCTGAGCAAGAGACTTTATTAGATGTGGTAGGTTAGGCTAAAATTAGCCTTTGAGACTACTGCCCTTCCATTCACCATATATTATAGTTAAGGTATATTAGATTAAGTGTATGGCCACCAGTATACTTTTCAAGAGATACATTTACCTAGTGAAGTTTAATACTCTTTCAGGAAATTGTTTCTATGGAAAAGGTCAAAGAAATCTCTCTTTCTAAAGTACAGAGCAAGGGTTTTGCAACAGGCACTGAGAACTCTATGGGGCAAAATAACTGCTACAATAGAAAGCTAGATCTCAAATGATACAATAAAAGAAGATTTAAAGCCATTCTGGCTCTAGTCACCTCACACATCATTGATATCTACTGCTTCATGTCACTTCAAATCAAGCATTCCAGCACTTTAGCTTAAGTTAAAAGTTTGTCTTGCTTCAAAGAAAATATAAAATGGTTGAACAAAAAAATATTAAAATGTCATGTTTTAAATAGTGCTGAAACATAGGGCAGGCTAAATGGTGTAGAGAGAATAAAGGAAGAAATTAGACTGAAATTCATCGCTTTTATCCTACCGTATCACATTTTTTCCCTTGAAGCAGCTACTTGCAATGGTTCTGCTTGTCTGAAATTGGCAGCAAATGGGCGGAGATTTAGACCCATATTTACATGCTGATTTATCCTCTTGTCCTTCAAGGCAATCTGGTTTATTCAGACATGCCAAAGAAGTGCTGCACATTTCAATAATGACATTGCTTAAACTCTGTGATCAACACCGTTTGCACCCTTCATGCTTACTATTTTTTTCACGATAGTGTAAATATATATATACATTCAAAAATAAAACTCACCCTAAAAGTGGTTAATCATGCAACTACCATTTGCATAACAGTAAGAGTGAAAAATACTTTAGTAGGGAAGGATAGGAATTTTTGATCATTTATCAAACAACCTCACAACTTGCATTCACTTTGTCAAAGCAAGTTTACAACTTGTTTTGCATTAGAGCATTTTGCACACTCAGCAGAAACGCAATCATAAAAATGGAGACAGCAATAATGGGATACTTGCAAAACCAGAAAAAAACGGTAAGAAGTGGACAGTAGAAGGAAAGAGGAAAGGATTCGCAGGCTATAAAGTTTTAAAGAAATATTAATGTATTTTCCATTATGTAGAATTCTGAAAGGGTATTAGCAATGCAATATGGATGTGAATGATTCTGAAAGAACATCAGAAATGCACTATGGATGCCAATGATTCGTTTTTCTTTAAACCATTGTCATATGAGCAAAAATTAGTTATTTTCCTTATTTTTTTCTGCTTACTGCAATGTCATCTGTAAACGAATTAAATGAGAAGGTTTTCTTTTCTCTCCTAAACTGTTCCATTAAGCTGTTGAGTATTTCAGTGATAAAGTAATTTGGACAGTTGATATAAGGTTTTACTTGCTTTAGTAATGTACTGGGTCTGGCCGGGAGGCAGCTGACTGTCCCCGCAGCAGCCCCCACAGCGCTGTGCTCTGCACTTGCAGCTGGAGCAGCGCTGACACCACCCAGTGCTGTGTGTATTGCTGAGCGGTGCTGGCACAGCACCCAGGCTCTGCAGCCCCCAGGCCCAGGGGGCTGGGGTGGGCAGCAGCTGGGAGGGGACATCGCCAGGCAGCTGACCTGAACCCACAGAGGGATATCCCATACCATGCGGTGTCACACTCAGCAGTAAAAGCTGGGGAAGGGGACGGGGAAGGGGAAGGGGGGCTCTCGTTACGCAGACGCCTGTCCCCCCGAACAACCGCTGCGCATGTTGAGGCCCTGCTGCCCAGGACGTGGCCGAGCACCGCTCATTGACGGGAAGTAGAGAATTTTTCTCCCTTTACTTCTGCATGGCCTTTGCTTGTATTTTTTTTCCCTTTTTCTTTTCCTTTTAATTAAATTAATCTTATCTCAACCCATGAGGTATTGGTTGTTTTTGTTTATTTGTTCCCTTTCCATTATAATTTCTTCGTCCCCTCCTTTTTTTTGAGGAGAGGGAATGAGAGAATGGTTGTGGTGGAGTTTAGTTGCCCAGCAGGGTAAAACGGCCACAAGTAATCACCAAAATTCTCACCAATATATCTCCTATTAACTTTGCATTAATCTTAATTATATTAGCATCAATAAGAAATACATATTCTACTCACATCAGTAACATCACACATAAATTTTCTTTCACAATAAACCAGAATTCGAGGGCTTTGGCAAACAAAAGCTTGTAATGAAATCTAAGTTGAACTTTGAAGTAAAAAGAAGAAAGCAATAAGAATTAACTGACTAAAGGACAATTGCAGAAATATATTGTGGATACCAAGAAAGGCCTGTTTCTACCTGTAAAAGAAATAGGTACACATATGAGATGTCAGTGGCTAATAAACATATATGTTCCTTGTAAATAACACTGAGTGGAATGAACATAAAATAATTCTTAAATGTAGTTTTGCACTATATGTCTATAAAAAAAAAAAAATATGTATGATTAGTACAATAAAACAACACATGCAGAAAGTTCTTCATTTTTCAGTCAAATTTCTGTGAACTTAGGACAGTAATAATTTGAAGTAGAGGCAGCACAATGTTTATAAATTTTTCCAGTAGATATGTATCGTATGTCAGTAATAAAATCACACATACAGCAGCTTCTGTGTAAGAGAGAGTCTTCATCAAGTACTCTACTAACAAAGCTAGTGGCATTTTACCAATATCATAAAAGGAATAAAAACTGTATTTTCAGTTTAGAATACTCTGAACAAATGTAAAATGTTAACCAACCAATGTCCCATGCTTTGTGGGCTTTGTTTCACAACATAACTACAGTCAGGGGTTTATTTCATTTCAATGCAAGTAACAAGGATATGTCAGCAGCTTCAGAGCTGAAGCACAACTAAAACATGGCTGCGCTGGCCATGTTATGAAGAGTTTTGGAGCATAAGAGAAAATACAGAAGCAGTTTCTTTCCACTTGGAAGACGTAAAAGCAGATGTTACTGCAACACTAGCCAGTAAACAATCCAGTTCAGTATGCTTTCTCTGAGCCTGTACCAAATACTTCAAAGAAAGTGTAAAGAAGTCTTTCATTCAAGAATTCTACCTGCTCAAAGGGGCACTTTCTTCCTAGCCTACATTACCTGGTAGTGAGCTCATGCTCTGGAGTGTCATTCTGTATTATTATTTCTATTAAAGTAGCAGTATTATTTTAATATCTGGTTTAATCAGGGTAAGCATTTCTAGTGATAGCAATAGCAATTTTCACTCCTGATGTACTCTTATCCTGAGGCAGTGAGTTACTGGGTAATTAAAAGTCTTCCGAAAAATTCCTTTTAATACATTTTATTTTAGCAACTCTAGACAGATATCTGTGCATATCGCTTCTCAAAGCCTGCCTGCTGTTGATTTACCCACCTCTATTACTTCCCACTCATTCTTTCCCTGCTTGCTGTGATTTTTCCAGCCTTCATCAGGGAAAAATTTGCAAGTAGGGGAGAAGACATGACACTGGAGCATCCTATGAGTTCTTACTCTCTTGGTTGTCTCATTCCTGCACTCTGGATGATACTAGGTGATGCCAGGAAGTGTGGTAAGCTTCCTAACAAGCTGTATTTTCTTTTTAATAACTTGTTAACCCTTTTACTTAATAATAATAATTAAATTGACATATTGTACTGCAACTTCCACATGATATGGAAACTGTATGTTAAAATGCTGCTATCTTAGGTCCTAGGGACAAATTCAGTCCAGGGGAAACAAGCAGTAATTCTGCTGAGTATACTGAAAATACAGATGCAAACTCAGAGTCTGAATTTCACTTGATATGATACCTTTTTTTAACTCTTTATAAAGTTGTGGGTTTTTGTCTTTTTATGAACTTCTTACATGTTCAACATCATAAGTCAATGCACGCTTATGCTTCTGACTTTGTCTTAATTAGCAAGCACATACAAGCATACCTAGAGGAAAAAACATGCAGAAACTACCTCACAAGTCATAAAGTTTAGTAGTTCTGAAGACTGACCTTAGAAAATTGGCTATATGTCACCATATGAAACCACGAAGTATTTTCCCAAAGTTAGTTGCTTTTATTTGGGGATTGCAAACAATGTTTTTTAACTGGTCTAAGAATAATTTAATGAAACTCTAAAAAAGGTCATCTTGATTAATGACTTTATCTGAAGAAAAATACATAAAACTCATTAATATTTTTCATCTTTCAATTTCAGCAATCACTTCAAGGCTAGTCCTAATGTTTGAACAGCACTATTGCTTGCTAAACAGAGTGCCTGTGGTCCCACATATACCAAATGCTGCTTTCATGTATTTCCACAGCCAAAACAACTGTGCCATTTTTTCAGAAATTTTCTATCAATCAAGAAAATCCTGATTTTTGAAAGAAAAAACAATCTGGTGGGACTAACATTAGGTTTCCATATTAATAAAGTAATTTGAAATAGATTGTCAAACTTGAATATATCATACTTGGGTTCACTCAGTCAGAAGCTAAATTTTACTTGAGTTGGTTTTTGTTTTTGTTTTGTGTTTGTTTGTTTGTTTGTTTTAAATCCCTTAAGTATCTAAACAGTGTATTTGTGGTATTCAGATGGAAACAAGGATCTCACACCACTGTTACAGTGAAATGCAGTTATGCAAAAGAAAGTGAGTGTAGCTGATATAATAATAATGTGTGGAAAGAGTATAAAGACATTATTTAGCATCAAGATTAATTTTTAAAGATTTTTATTTCAACAGCAAGTGTAATAATTCAGGAAAATTCTCATTAATAAATTAATTTTCATTAATAAATTTCAGGCTGAGTTAATGCATAGAGTTTACAAGAACAGAACACAAGGGCTTAATTACTTCATGCTATAACTGCCAGATGAGTGGTAAATCCTATTGCATGCCACAGTATAATTTGAAGGGGTATGGAACTGTTGTGTACAATAAATAAATAAATACATAAATAAAGCTTATAAAGAATTTCAAGAATCAGCTCAAAATGTATAATCAGGAGGATGATGTTTATATAATCAGGAATAAAAGTGTATTTTTGTTTGTTTGTTTAGTTGGTTGGTTATAGTTGAGTAGATATGCTATTTCAGTAAGTTCCTGATTACATTGTACTCTCTCAAAAACCTATGGATATTGTACATGTGACTGTGTACTCTCAGGTTTGCTGATACTGGCAAAGTAATTTCTAAACACAGAAAAAAACTTCACTACAATTTTTTATTCTTCTGCATCTTGTTCACATCTATAACTTTTTATAATAAAATACCTTTTTCCTGAGTGAAAAAAAAAAAAGAATTTTTTGCTGAGTAGATAATGAGCAAACTTTGGGAAAGGTTAAGAAAGCAGCTTTCTCAGGTAAAAAAAAAAAAGAATCTTCCAATTAAGATCAGAATCTTGTTTCAAAGTTAAAGGTGGCATGTCTCTGTCAAGAATAATGCCATTGGAAATTGCCTTTGGTTACAGGAAATCTATGAAATTTTATTCATAAGACTAAATAATGTTCTATTATCTGTACGTTTATCCCTTATTTAGAAAAACAGACCAGGTTGTCTGTTCTGAGCCCAGAGATTGCCTCATTAGAATGAGATTATTATCAGTTATTGGAAACATTTTCTTTTCTTCTGACTATTAAATGAGAACACACTTTGGTTTTTTGTTGGTATTTGATTCCTCTGCCACACTTACTTTGGTCACCTGCACCCCTTATCCGGCTATTGTTAAGCACCCACTCTTATGTATCACAAATTTGAGGAGACAATTGGCATCTGGCAATGCTGTATGGAAAAAAAAATTGCTGGGTTTTGGGCAGGGGGCATTAACACTTTGTGACCTCTGCACAAGTTATCTACAACAGTTAATATTAATGGTAACAGATGTTGAATGCCTGGTGAGTACTGCAGAACTGAACAGTTTCAACCAGGTAGTTGATCAGTTTTAGGTACCAGAATAAGTTACATATCCCTGTTTGCACCAGAATACACATATACGTGCAGGACTTCACTTCTGTGACACAAATGCATATTAGTATTATACAGTAGGAAAAGTCACATTCAAAGGGGTAGGAGAAATAAAGTTAAACTTTACCAAACAGGCTGCCACCAACAAAATGAAAGGAGGATTGTTTAATGCAGCAATAAATAACCTAGATCTCAGTATGACCTCTTTGTGGAGTCAATACTAATATTTAATGATGTTTTACCCGGCTCCCCAAAGACAATCATTCTGAGCTTAAATCAAATTCAAGAGCACCTGCAAAGGCACAAAGTATGGAAAAACCCATGGAATTAATTCTCCAGCTCTCTTCCTGGTACTTCTACCACATTTTCACACAAACCTGTCAGGCTCTGTTAATTTTTTTATCAGTGCAAGGCCACTTCTGTGGAAGAAATGTGTAAAGATGTTATTATAAAGTTCACTGCATTTAAGACTTGCTCTGTGAACAGCAATGAAGTTAAAACCAACATTCTGGGACCTAAATTTCCACACTGCACAGAAAGAGATGTTTACTATTCAAGATGTCTTTGATGGTCCAACCTTCCAGGATGGAAAGACATCAAGGGAGGAAAGCATAGTTATGTTTTGGACTTGGACAAGTTCAGTGTGTTCTGAGTCACCTCATCCAAGAGAACAAGATGAAGATTCATTGAAATGGGAGCTCCTGACCTGCTCCAGTGCAGGCTGTCTAACATGCCAGCCCTATGTAGTGGGACAGATGTGTTTTTCAATATACCTTGCAGTCCTGTTTTCTGACTATATTCACAGATTGCGTGAGGTTCTGCTGCTTCGTGCTAGCCCACTTACTAAGATTTCCTTCTCCCAGGAAGGGATTGGGACTGAAGAATAGATGTAGTATGTGGAGACCTCATCCCAGTTAGTAGAATGAGAACACCCAAATCAGGAAACTCTCCCTAATACTGGTATAGGATAAAAGGCATTTTTCATTGAACCAATAGGATTTTCTAATTGTTTGGTGTGATTTCAGAGATTTCTAAAGGAAAAAATGATAGCCTAGATGAGGTGTGTTTGAAGAACCATGTTAATATATGTTATGCACAACTTCACCAAGAGTAAACTAGAAAATTTTATTTTTTATAGGGAAGCCCTTGGAAATAATTTTTCTTGTAGGCTTTCATTTTAAAAGCCACGTGCAGAATCTCTCTCTCTCTCTCTCTTCACATTAAGAACCCTTCTGGCATAGGGAACTTGAGTTTGGATCTTAAATCTATTGCATTACCTCTCCTTTTAAAAAGAAACATGCAGTCACTTTTGCATTAAGCACCAATGACCAGCTTGCCTGTATAGATTTGAATGGAATCAGGTACACTCCTTTTTCATTGGCAAGGCACAAGTAATTGCTATTTGAGTATGTAACTTTTTCCTTAGGAACTATATTTCCCTTATCTGCTTATTGACTGGAATATCTATAATTTCTGGCAGCAAAATGACAGCCTTCTCTCTTCCAGGCTATTGTTTAGGCTAGTCCAAAACCAGGTAAGTCAAGTGTATCTTCTTTCCTGGCTCTTCCAGGCTGTCATACACCTTCCTTCTCTCTCTGCTCCAAACACCAGCTCATGCTGTACCAGCCACAAAAATCTTGCCCTCTCTGTCTCAAGTACCCAGGTGAGTCTGTTTCTGAGACTTATAAACCAACTGATCCCTGCACACAACAGCTTTTTACTCTGAATGCAGCAAATAACTACATTCCTTCCTGCTGCAGCTGTGTTTCCTTATCCTGAATGAGGACTGCATGGATTTTTGGTTAGGATTAAACTTGGTGGTTCTTTTTGCTTAAAATTCTACCCACTATTTTGAAAAAGAGTGGAGCATGGTAGGATCTTCCAGACAGTTTAAATAATCCTCTTTTGCATGTTGTTCCATATGATTTATGTCACCTCATTAAAGTGCAAATAAAGTGATTGTGCTTCTCACAAGTCAGTTAAAAGGTAGGTTTTTTTGAGGGAAAAAAAAAAAAGCTGTCTCTTTCCTACAAGCCCTCTCACTTCCTAAGTTGTTCAGTAGTTTCTGTATTCACAGAAGCAAGCATGGACATCCCTCAGAGCTGAACCAGGTTTCTCCCCAAAGGGTAGCAATGTATGTAGCAAATAATGTCAAAGACATTTGTGCAGAGGGCAAGATACTATTTTTATTGATTAGATGGGTGCAAACGTCTCTTTTTGTTATTTAATATATTGTAGTTCATGTACTGTAGATGAATTTTGGTCCAACTAGTTCCTCAGTGAAAAGGTCTTGGGCTCAGTCAAAATGTAAAAACCTTGAGAAGGCTGCTTGAGCAAGGATACTTGATCTCTGGGCCTGGGAGCTGGCGCAAAGGGTTGATAGGGGGATTTCAGTTCCCCAACAGATGATGGAAAATTAAATCAGACTCAATTGTTGTATTAAAAATGCTTCCTTTCCACATCATCTGACACACTTGCATATAGAAAATCATTTATCATCTTCAGAAAAACACAGGAAAGTTAATACTGAGGTGGCAGAGTTAATAAGTGCTGCCTGTGAGAGATGTGCTGGCTGCTCTAGTCTGGGCTTTGTACTTCAAAAGTAAAGTTAAAAGTTTCCAATCAATGCTGTATGGTAAAGATCAAAAAAAAAAAAAAAAAAAAAAAAAAAAAGGGGAAAGAATCCCAAGAGGTTT
>VXAL01001501.1:0-15131 GCA_013399475.1 Chauna torquata | reverse complement strand
TTTCTCTTTTTCTTTCTCCCTCTCTTTCTCTCTCTGTCTTTCTCTATTTTTCTCTTTCTTTTTTCTTTTGTTTAAATGTAAAAAAAAATCTAAATTATCTACTTCTTTTAAGTAAAGTAGTAAAATAATAACACTTTAGTGTTCATTGAAAGGATAGATTATTAATTGCATATTATTAAATTAATTTTCTTGTACTATAGCCTATGATATTGCCTTAATAATCACAGTACAGAAAGTCAGTTTTTGTCTTTTCTTACAGACAGACATTAGCAGAGTTCTCTACTTAGTGCTCTAAACAATTTACTTACACAGTTATTTCTGGATGCTCTGAATAATACATGGAAATAGAGAATGTTTCCAACAACACTCAACAAACACTTTTTCCATGATCACTAGTGCAAGCACTGGAAGAAGCCCATATTGATGCCATCAGCTGCATACTATTGCTAAAATGGGCTCCATTACCTGCGAAGAAAGAAAGATGAAGAAACAAGAAACAAAAATGACAACAAAACTCATGAACATACAAAGACTTCAGATGTGCTAGACTGTAACTGCTCCCTTTCCACCATCTGTTTCTTTTTCTTCTCTTCACTTAGAAAACTAATAGCCATTTTCTGATACTACAAGGGCTAGTTATAGCTGTTGTACAAGGGCTCTGTGGGATGAATGCATTATAGATAAAACCCTCATCACACCCCTGAAATTCCCATTTTCACCTACTCATGTGGTATTCACCCACAGCTTGTAAACAATGTGTTTCTTTACTGTGTGAAGGAGACTCAGAATCAGCATGCGGCTGGCAGAATTAGTTTTTCCTTTGCTCAATTTTAAAGCACAGTGCTTTAGAAAGTGTGAGAGAGACCCTGCTAGGTAAGGTTTAACAGGTCATGTTTAGAAAGAAAAGTGAAGAAGAGAAAGCTAACAAGGGCTTGCAAACGAGAAGGTAGAGGAATACAAGTGAATAAAATGGAAGAATACTAAAACAACAGAAAATATTTCATCTGTCCTTAAGTTAGATACTGTTCAATTTATTTTACAGTCAAGGAGACTAATACTAATCTCTTCTTATTTCACAGAAAAACATGAAGTTAAATAGAGAAATTTCCAAGCATATAGACCAAATTTTTAAAACAACTTGTAGCATGATTTCTGTCACTAATATTTATTTAAAATACACTTTTTGTTCAGGAAAATCAAACTATGCACTTTGGGAGGTATTCTGCCTGGTGTAGAACTTGCAGACCATGTGCTAATGGGATAGGACCTGCATGTTAATATCTAGGAATTAGAACTATCTGAAATGTTTTTGCAACATTTCAGAGGAATTTCTTCTCTAAATCTTTTGATTTTTGATTAGCAATTTTATCAATTTTATAATTAACAGTGGAATGAAGCCGCACTGAAGCCACAGAACATGAATTTTCAATGTGAAATGCAGATGGAAAGCATACAGAGACATACTGGTATCTACATAATTTAAAAAAGAAATCTGAGATTTTCTTTAATGAGGACTGGGAAACTGGTGTTGGTTTAAAAATCACCATTACTGACCATGAAGAAATTTTATTCAAAAAGAACAATAAAGACTGCATCCTGATTTGGAAGAAGGATAAATAAGTTCCACTAGTTAAGACTCAAAGATGATTTCACATAATATTTGCATATAAAGAAAATATGTTCTTTGGATACTAGTGTTAAAGTGACATATTCATGAGTTCTGTAACTATTAATAAATAAAATGCTAGACTGACAAGGCTTTTATCTCATTGGCAACCAGCTGAAATAATGCTAAGTTTCGTGCCTGAAAACTGAATAGACTGCAGTACAAAATTTATTGTCATGTGGGACACTTGTACTTTGATTACTTGCCTTTCTCTGTAGATTTGATGTCTATTATTACATTTTAAATGTTTGTATGTCACAGAGATTTATTTGGAAGCTCTTACTGCTTTCATTTGTGTCAAAACAGCGGAAGTTTAAGGGACGACTAGAAAATCCAATGAAATACTGCAACAAAAGATATCCTCCTAAAAAGGTGTTTGAACTACCATGTACTGCTGTCAACGGCTCATAATGAAACAAACAAGCCTGTCCTAAAGTATATGATAGAAAGGAGGAGGGAAATTCTGTTGCATTCCTATCTTATATAACCAACACAGAACTCTTCAATTATCTATAAAGAAAAGAATATATTCCAGTATGATTTTAATCTTTATTTTAGTCTTCAATAAGCACTGTATGTAGTAGGATAACCATATTCTTGAATAAGTATAATATTGATCTTAGAATGGCATTTCAGCTCATATTAATGTGATAGCAGAACTAAATACTAAGAACGTGCAACAGGAAAGACTTCTAAGTGAGCTTTTTCTCCCAGACCCATATTTCCAGAGTTATATCCAAAGGAAGAAATACTGGATTTTCAATGTAATATGCTGATCTGTCCATATGTCTTAGGATTTTTCAATTGTTTGTCATTGTCACTTGACTGAGAAGCAGACACAAAAGTCAAATATCCATGGTTTTGCTGTTAAAGTCCCTCTATTTCTCTGAGTTGACTAGAAGAAATGCCCACTAAAACCATAACCTGAAACCAAGCTGAAAAGGAAATCTTAAAAACGAACATGAGCAGCAAACTAAATAGAGCTTTCTATTCTTATTAAGTTGAAAACTTTAAGCATTACCATGACCAACTCAATCAGAAAATAAAATTAAAAAAAAGAAAAAGAAAAAAATAGAAAAAAAAAAGAAGGAAATCTAATAGGAATATTAGCAAGGTAAAGCTTAACCAAGAAATTAACTTAACTGAGATTAGAGAACCCAAAGATAATGTGAAGTGTCCATTCCATGTGTACTCCAGATGTGTAAGAATCACTGATGTTTTTATTTTGCAATAAGCTGCTTCTTGACAGAAACAATTAACAATGGCAGATCAGTCAGAAAGTTTAGATGGATTACTTACTATCCTTTCTTGTCTTTTGTTTGAGTAAAACAAATTCATCACAGTTTATAAAAGGCTAAAGGTATGACAGCCAGCAGCACCTTCTACAATATCTGACTCAATTGTTTCTTATTTTGGAGAAGACCAAGAAAAACAAACCCAGCAGTCACAGTCAGAAAGTCTCCAGCACTAGATTATTGTTCCACCTATTTCTCTGTGTTGCCCATTTCATTGATTTTTTTTTTTTTTTTCTGCTCCACCTGACTTAGTTGGGAGTACCCATTTACAACTCACTACTCAATGATGTAATGTGAACCCAGGGATGAAGGATGGATCAGGAAACTTTTGGGGATTTATTGCACTGGGAAAGATGTTTACCCTGATGTTTATGGGAATGCACTGAAGCTACATCCAGAATATGCTGGGAGAAGGGGTTCAGGAAATAAGCTGAAGTCGTGACAGTGTGGGCACTTTTTGGAAGCACTTGTCTCCCTCTTATCATCGACGTGATGGCACTTCAAGGGTGTCTGAGATATATGATGGTGATCATGGCATATGTGGCTTTTCCACACTGTAGTGAGTTCTTAGACTTCTGCAAAGAGAAACTGTAAATCCAAAGTCCTGTTCTACCAGATGTCCACTCCAGGCTTGCAGAAGGCTTGCATCCAAGGAGTTCATTCAAACAGATACAGTCAAAACTGGTGGCTTTATCAGTATGAGCAAAGTGTCATTGTTATAGAATGCCATTTCAGTATCAAAGTAATATTAATAGCAGCAAGTACAGGCTCTCTACATGTTCATTACTTTGTATTACCTAAATCTGTGTTGGTTGGGCCAAATATCCATTAAATTCAGAGATGGTTATAATTTCTTCAATCTAAGCTTCTTTCATCTGCAACAAATTCCAGTTAATGAGTCAGGGCATTGGAAATGTACATGAGCAGTGAACAGTGTGAACTGAGTGAACAGTGTGACATAAAGATCACCCTGAATTCTTTTTGTAGCTGAGTGCAGTAGCAGTTTGTGTTTTCCATTTGGTTGAACTAGGTGCTTATAACGAATGGCATTGAAATTTGTGGGAATGCTTATTCTGAACAGAAAAGTTTGTTATGTGATTACCTTTGCAAGGACCTTTCAGAAAATAAACTAGGTAAATATGGCAAGCTCACTCCATGAATTCTCCAGCATTTTCCTAGTTGGTAGTTGGACTAGGGCTTTCTGAGGTATTCTCCTTTATAGAACAATTTGACTTATCATCATTATTACTTATTTGTCTTCAAGAAAAAGAAGTAGAGATAGTAAAACAAATAAAATAGAAAGGATGCTTGAATTATATAACATTTTTATTTATTTCCTTGGGGACTCACTCAGTTCTATCAATCTGATGATAACTAATGTAGCTGGAGAAAGGAGGTCATTAGAAGATAATGGAGCCTGTTTATTATGTCTCCTGCTATTAGGATGAGCTATTTCCTTCAGTAGATTGTTTAGGATTTTTCAAGGGATAGCATTTCTATAGCCCAGCTTCTTTTTTACTTTTTTTTTTACTTTTTTTTCCTTTTTTTTCTTGATAAGGGGAAAACAGCATCCATGATCAAAAGAAGCAACTTAAAGCTAGAAAGCTTTTGTGAGTTCATACTTCCTAATATATCCTGGGAATTGGTAAGTGTCTGTAACCACTGGTAGTGAAGCACTTTACCAATTCTATGCACACTATGCCCATAATAAACTTCTTCAGGGGTTACCAACAGCAAGGAATTTAAAAAATAAGTGTGTGAGAGCCCCAAATCCCACAAGTGGTGATCTACAGTATGTGCCATGTGCTGCACAGATATTGCTCCAAACTGCTTACACGGGGGTCTGTCCAGCCTGCAGGGGAGCAGGTCCCTGGCTACAGCCTGCCCTGTATTGCACTTTGTACTCCTACCGTATCAGCAGGCCTAGCTGATCAGAACTGGATTGTATTGGACTGTGCCACAAGCCCATCTCTACTTGTGCATTTGAGGAGGAATAAAGGGGAGGTGTGAAGGTTTGGGGAGCAGCCCCCTACACCCTCCCCAACAGGAAGGTTGAAGGTAGCCAGCCATCCTCGGAGAGCTACCTGTAAAAGGCAGCGCCTCCTCTTCCTGGGTCTTCTGGCCCTGAAGTTCACAGGAGCTGGGTCCTGTGTTTGGTCCCAGGACCAAATTATTAGGTGTGAGGACCTAATACTGAGCAGCAGGATCCACGCTGAACTCCACTGAACTTGTAAAAAGGCATACTGCCTTTGGAAAGTTACTAGCACTTCATTTTGCGCAGTGAGAATAGAGCACTCATTGAATATTAGGTTAAGCTATGATGTCATATTTTTAAGCTAGACTAAATAAGGAAACTGTCCAGTTGGAAAAGCATATTTACGTCATACACTAAGAGATTTTTAAAACAAACTGTTTCACTGTAAAAATCTTATTGCTGTATTTTTGTAAGAGGTTTTTAGATTTACCTGTCCTGCCTTTCCTGGTGGAAAACACTCCATTGAAAAACATATCATGCCAATAATGTCTGGAAATTAGTATTGCAGAAAAACTTCTTAAGCCTTCTATCCCTAATACTTTTAGGCAGCTGTTCCTTGATGCAATTTAGTGCATGCTGGAAAAACGTGTAAGATCTCACAAGAAGAAGCTATTTCTACAGCTGAATTTTGTAGAGTTTGTCTGTATATTATGAACTTATTTATATATAATGAACTTCTTATGATCCCAGAGAAATTATATCACTAATCCTTTTCACATTGATGAGTCTCCTCTTACGATTATTTTGTCTCACTATGGTGAACAGGAACTAATTATGCCTTCGTAACAATTCTACCATCCACTCTGCAGTAATATTGATGTTTGCTCAGCAGCACCTGCACTTACAAGAATAGTCAGCTCAGATAAATGGAAAAAGTGATAGGCACAACAGCAAAAACTGGGAGGAAATAGCAAGAAATCATCAGGTTGAAAGGAGACAAATTCAATAGGGTGAAAAAGTAAACTATTATTTTTTAAAAAGTACACCTTACACCAGAAATAGAACCAATTCACTTATTTTGGAAGACAAAATATGGGATGACAATTAGAGGATTGCCCTTAATGTACTTCGGTCAACTGTTCCTCTGGGACCTTTGCTAGCTTGATTTACTTACCTCAATTTCATCTTCTGTTTTGAGCCTTTCCACCAAAACAAATGAACTTGTATATTTCTCACATCCTCTGGCAAACCCGTTTCTTCCCAGAATTGCTTTGTTAGCACAAGAACAAAATGCAACATCATAGAAGTGCAAAAACCTGGCTTGTGTGTGCAACTTCTGGTTGTGCTAACCTTATTCACTTCTTAGTGGTTCTGGCACTGGTATGTAGTTGATTTTTGTGCTTTGTGTATTAGCAAGTGTCCAGTTACAAACTTAATGCTTTTCCAGTGAACAAAAAGATGTCACATAGGATGAATAAGTAGACCTGGGTTTTTAATGACACTTTATGATAATTTAATGAGAATATAATTGTTTTTAAATTCTGTGAAGTGTTTAAAATCAGGTAGTAGAGGCATAGGAATGCTGTTTCCTTTTTATTATTATTATTTCTATTATTTCTTATTCTTTTGAAATCACTGAATAAATTTGGGTATTTCTATGCAGAAGGTCCTACCTTTAAAATTTTGCCACGGAAACTTAGATCAAGTAAATACTGTTTGTGGCAATGTTAGGGAAGTGAAATTCCAAGTGTTACTCATGATTAATCATCATTGAGGGCTGAAACCTTTAAAGAAGCCATATTTAAATTAAGTGAATGCTACCTCGCTAGAACTATCTATATAAAGCTCTATGAAGTACCAGATTCTTGTACTTTATATGTTTAAGAATGGTTCAAACAAAGATTAGAATGGAAGGAATAAAAAATCTGTTCAACAAGAGGTGGTGTTGTCTTTTACATGCTGTCTAAAATTGACGGTTACAGAGCTTGAAGAACTCTATTATCTATTATTAAGCAGACACAATCCTTCTCATGGAGTATAAAGGAGGGTGTTATTGTCAATACCTATCTCTGTTAAGTAGAAATACAGAATAATCTGAGATTGTAAGGTCTTTCATCCACACAATAGTAAATAAAACCAAAAGCATTAAACAAAGAGAACAGCTATTGCTCTCCACTGCTGATAAAACAAAAATAGAAAAGATAGTGTCTACTTAGAGGCATTTAGAGAAATAAATTCAGGTGAAAGACATGTTTTACACTCTGGTTATGTCAGAATCTACGCTCAACTTTCTGTTCTTGCTTATTTCTCATGGTAAGTTGTTACTGTATAAGGAACCATTTCCTTTCATTTCTGTCACCCAGAGAATATGCACAAATTCATATTATATTTTTCTTCTTCTTGAACTCTTGAAGATAGAATCTGTCCTTCACGGTTCAGCAAATCAGTATCTCACAGCTGTTTCCATAAATACTTCACTACTTGCTATGCTAGCAAAAATAATCATTTTAAGAGTTTTTTAAAATGCTGTACCACATACCTTCCTTTCTCTAATAGTACTGACTGATTTAAGTGTTCACTGAATTAATCTGCAATTTGGAACATAGACTGTTATTACAAACTCCTTACCCCCTCATTTCAGTTTACTAGAGAGGTTCATGGATTTGAAAGAACAGTGTGAATACAGAAAGTGGAGAGAACACGGAAATGATACTACATCGAGATAGCTGTGTTAAGTTAGTGCTGCAGGAAAAGAATTTCAGGTGGAAGTTACTTTTTTTGTTGTTAGGAAATGAATAATTTAAAATATTTTAGATCTAAATGAAAAATTTTCAGACCCGATGTATACAATTCATTAAGGCTTATTTTACATTTGCAGTAAAAAAAAATTAATTTAAAGGAAATTAATGTCAGTTGAGCAAAAAAAATTTATTATTATTATCATTTTCCATGAATTCTTTAAAATTTTCTAACAATTAAATAGGTTTAATAACAGCAACTTGTACTCATAAAAAGTTTTAGTGTCACTGAATGAGTATTGTTTCTGAAAGGTGACTTTTCTCTGAAAAATTCACCTAATTCTCATTCTTCGCAGTTTAATGCACAGAAAATCAACAGGTACACTGAGTCATAATGGGCATATCATGTCTTCACCCCTTTTGGTAACAATTAGCAATTTCTGACAGACTTTTAGGACTATTTTTCACATTCTCAATAATTTGCTCTTAGTACTACTTACAATGTCTTATAATACTTACAGTAGTAATGTACCATGATGTTATACTATGACTGCTTAAATGTCCTGGTAACTAAAAGTCCTATAGAAAGAATAGATTGTCACAGTACAAGTAAAAAGGCAAGCACAGAATAGCAACAACAACAAAAATTGTTAATGGCATCAGGTCATTAGATCAAAAGTTATAAAAACAGAAGTGTAGAGAATAATAAAGACTTTATTAATTATACATAAACAGCCTTGACACATGACTGCCATTCAAAGCAACCTCAACGAGCTAGAGAAATGGCCAATTTTCTCCATTCTCCATGTAAATATTAAAAGACGATGTAGCCTGATCCAACTTCAAGGCTAGCTTTGAGCATGGGACCGGAATAGACAACGTCAAGGTTATGCTATGATTCAATAAGCTTCTCTCCTCCCAGAAAAAAATTTTGCTTCTATCACTGCAAAGCACTTATGGAGAGTTTAAAGAAAAAGGAGGCTGCTACTCAGATTCTGGGAAAATGCCTCTCAAAATTGTGAGGTTTAAAGAAAAATGAGAGGTATACTTGAAGTGACTGCTACACATCCACAAAGACATTAGGAAGATACGTCACCATTTTAATATGACTGGAAGAAGAACCTGAAGTGAAAGGTTTATGAGTTTTCAGTGGAAAAAAAAGAGACAGTACCTAATCTATCATTGCAGATGACTTTATTTAAAGATAAGAGCTGAACACGAGAGATGAGAGTGAAAACAGAATCAGAGTTGAAAGTGGGTATATGTGATGAGAGGAAATGTTACAAGGAAAGATTAATGCAGTAACTATAAAGCAGATGCAGGGGAGCCAGCACCAGATTTTGAGAGAACTTGATCACAGAAATTAAAGGCAGCTGACTCCATGATGTGGAAGCAAATTCTCGCTCTGTAGGAAAAGAAAATGAAGGAGCTGAAGGTCACTAAAGTTGTCTTTTGAGGAACTCAAGAAATGCCAGTGGGTAAGGAGCCTTTAATGGTTTTAAGGTAGCTTTAAACCCAAGAACGTGAGGATGACCGTACAGAAATTGCAAACTGAAGCTGAAACAGAAAAGAATGTATGCTAATGGTTAGAGAGATGGTTAGGACTGAAAGTCTGAGTCTGGTTTTGAAAAGAGGAAACTCAAACCTTTGAGAAGAGACAAAGAGCAGAATATAGGAAAAGGCTGAAAGTAAAAGAAGACTCGAATTGAAGACTGAAGAAAATAGAAATAGATGCAATGCATTTCAAAAAAAATAAAAAGAAATTTCTGAAAATTCTTTCTGAAAACTCAGATGATACTAGGTTATCTGAATTTCAGAAGTCAGAAGAGTATGCTGTCTTTATAGCACAGTACTAATAGTGAAACAAAGGATGTAAGAGATCTTGCAGGCAGTGTTGGAGAATGCTCATATGTCTTTCATATGGACTAGGACTGCTGTGGTGGACTAGACATGAATTTTAGCTAACGTATGTTTTTGGTGGATTCATAGGAAGAACTGCCCAAACTTTGATTCCCAGCTCTAATCCAAAGATAGACCTTAAAAGATATATCTAGCAAATCTAGGATCTCAAGGCCAGGAGAGAGGTTTCCTTTACTTTAATGATCTTTGGAGAATTCAAGGAAAGGCAGAAGTCTGCAAACACACTTTAAATGAGTCCTGTTAACTTCTGAAGTTATTTCTGAACAAATTCATTTGGCTGGTATGCTTTATTCAAAATTCAAAAATTCTCATAACAACTATTCAGGTAATAATTGGAACATTTCCAAGTAAGCAATCCGGGGGGGTGGGGATTAAACTTATTTAGTATTGATTAATTAAAGTGATCATGTACTTATGCATATGTGTGTGTGTAGCTTTTGGTTATGTGTAATGTAGTATCAGTCAAAGTTTTCACTTCAATATTCCAGTGATGAACAAAATAATTAAACAATCTGGTAAGTATATCTTGAAAACATTTTTTCTTTTCAATATCTGTGGAATAATTAACAGAAAAGTAGAATTTCTCTGTTCTTCAGGCCACTTTTAATGAATGTACAGCATCGAATATATCACATAATGTTATAATGGAACTTTGTCAGCTAGTACATTCAAGTGGTAACATTGGTGTTCTGGTGAATTATCTGTGAACAAAAAAAAATTATCCACTTACTGCAAACAACTTTTCAGATTATCTACAGAAATGGATTAGATAATCATGATTGAAATTATTTTCTTATGATCTAAAGATTATATTTAGTACTATTTTTCATCTGAAAATAGAGTATAATTTGGGCTATTTTAATATGGCATTTTTAATGAAACTAACAAAAGTAATGTTAGGGTTTTGATCACTGGACAAATTATACACAGCTCCATTCAGGTCTGGAGTGATGATTTTATTCCTGTTACAAGATCTTTCATCAGAAATATAACTTGCTTCTGATGATCACAAGCTGTTATTTATATTAAAAAAAAAATAAAATAATAAGGTGGGAGGGGGGAGGAGAGGGAACATGGCACAAAGAGATCTCTTGGGAAATCGTTCAAGACTCTTAGATGAAGAAACAATGGGCCAACATCATTTTGTCTTGTGTTTGTATAAGCCCAAACTGTCCCTCATTGTGAAAGATAACTATCACTTTAGAGTCAAACATACTGCCATCTTCCTCAAATGCCTGTTATTTTTATCATGTATTTACACTTCCGCAAATAACCCACAGTTATTTTTGCATGATTTCCAATTATGGTAATGTGAAATCCAAATTACATCCTTTCTTAAAATTCCAGCTTGTCTCAGAGGCTTTCCTAACCTGAAGAGCAGATTATGTGTACATTTTGTTGGCTCAGCTTCTGTCAAAGAATACTGCTTTCTGTGCCATTTGTTGTTTAGAAACAGATTGAAAAATTCCCTAATATATTAATTCGTGGTATCATGGAATCACAGAATGGCTTGGGTTGGAATGGAACTTAAAGACTATCTAGTTCCAACTCCCCTGCAATGGACAGAGACCCCTTCCACTACACCAGGTTGTCCAGGTCCCCATCCACCCTGGCCTTGAACACCTCCAAGGATGGGGCATCCACAACTTCTCTGGGCAACCTGTTCCAGTGCCTCACCAGCTTCTGAGTAAAGAACTTCCTCCTAACACCCAAACTATATCTCCCCTTTTAGTATAAAACCATTCCCCCTTGTACTATCATTATCTGCCCATATAAAGAGTCCCTCTCCATCTTTTTTATAAACCTGTACTGAAAGGCCGCAATGAGGTCTCTTTGGAGCCTTATCTTCTCAAAGATGAACAACTTCAGCTCTCTCAGCCTCTCTTCATAGGAGCAGTGTTCCAGTCCTTTGATCATCTTCATGGCCCTCCTCTGGACCTGCTCTAACAGGTCCACATCTTTCTTGTGCTGGGGGCCCCAGACCTGGATGCAGAACTCCAGGTGGGGTCTCACAAGGGCAGAGGAGGACAATCCCCTCCCTCAACCCGCTGGCCATCCCTCTGTTGATACAGCCCAGGATACAGTTGGCCTTATGGGCTGCAAGTGCACACTGTCAGCTCATGTTGAGCTTTTCATCCACCAGAACCCCCAAATTCTTCTCCACAGGGCTGCTCTCAATGAGTTCTTCTCCCAGTCCAGACTCATGTCTGGGATTGCCCTGACCCAGGTGTAGCACTATCCTGGTTTGGGCAGGAATAAAGTTAATTTTCTTCACAGGGGCTGGTATGTGCTTTGTTTTGGATTTAGGACAAAAATAATGCTGATAACACACCAAAGTTTTAGTTGTTGTAGAAAGGCACTTACATAGAGTCAAGGAATTTTCACCTTCTCATACCACCCCGCCAGCGAGAAGGCTGGGGGTACACAAGAAGCTAGGAGGGGACAGGACCAGCACAGCTGACCCAAACCGGCCAAAGGAATATTCCATGCCATATGGTGTCACGCAGAACAATAAAAACTGGGGTGGTTGGCTGGGGGGACAGGCATCTGCTTGGGGACTGGCTGGGCATCAGTTGGCAAGTGGTGAGCAATAGCATTGTGCATCACTTGTTTTGTGTATAAATATACATATATATAATTATTGTTATCATTACTATTATCTTCCCTTCCTTTTCTGTCCAATTAAATTGCCTTTATCTCAACCTACAAGTTTTACCTTTTTTTTTGATTCTCTCCCCCATCCTGCTGGGCAGTGGAGGGGAACTGAGTGAACGGCCGTGTGGTGCTTAGTTGCCTGCCAGATCAAACCACAACAGTCTTTTTTGGTACCCAATGTGTGGCACAAAGGGCAGAGATAATGACAGATCTGACTAGGGTGTGTTAAAACAAGATTTGTTGTAAGTATTATATTAATTTAATAGTTGTTGGTCACAATACTGATTTCTTTTGCCCACATTGTGGTTTTATTTGCTTTCAAGGTTTTTTTTTTTTTTTAATTTCTTTTTTGTTGTGTATCACCTCTGGGGGCTGGCCTAAGTTTGTTTCTGCTTTTGCCAGTTTGTATATAGCACGTGCTTGTATTACACCGACCATGCACTTAATCCGGTATTTGTACTCAGTATGGCCTTCATTTTTGCATTTCAGGAACCTGACTATGGAAACTGTTAACAAGTACGCTCTGTACTCCAGGCAAATTAAAATAGTTTTGGAAAATTTTGAATTTTCTTGGGATCTTCAAACCAGCGTGATCCTATTGCTATGTGTCCTACATGTGTTTCCAGTTTTGTCTGTGGTTAGACAATTATTTAAAAATACCACCCAGAGATCTGCCCTGAGCCAGGATGGTTATGGGTGGCAAGGTGTGTGGTAGTTTATGGGCAGGTATTTATCATGATTGTCACCTCCAATTATTTTCAAATTCACCCTTGAACAAATGCAGAATCCTAAAAACTGATACAATGTTTTATAAATGTATGCCCCAATCCTGGCAATGCCAGAGATTTTCAGCTCTCCACACTGTGCTGGGGTCTGGCATGTGACTATCGAACACTATTCAATACTACTCAGCACCTTCCAGAGGAAGAAAATGCATCTGGATCTGATCCAACCCCTGCGGCAGGCCCTGCAGCTACTCCAATCCTTGCGACAGACCCTGTGGCCACTCCAAGCTCTGCAACAGGCCATGCAGCTTAACCAGAGAACCAATCCATGTCAGTATCTGTTGCTGCCATATACAAGACCAAGTGGTGTGAAAGTCAGCTCATTTAGTGAGGGAAGGAATTCCTACTAAGAGGGCAAAGGAGGAAGAAGTAGATGAGAATGGCTGGTCCGAAGTAGGGCCGTCAAGAGAACAGAAGGAAGAAGAGGCGTATTTCATAAACGTGGCAGTAACCACCCAATCCCTATCCCTGAGTGAGCTGTGAGATATGTGAAAAGATTTCAGTGGTCATCCAGGCGAGCACATTGTCACTTGGCTGCTCTAATGCTGTGTTAACAGGGCCACTAGCACGGAGTTAGAGGGCAGGGAAGCCAAGAAGCTGGGATCCCTCATTAGGGATGGAGGCATTGTCTAAGTGATGGCAAAAGGGGCACAAGCCTTCACCCTCTGCAGGTGACTCCTGTCAGGTGTGAAGGAAAGGTATCTCTTCAAGGAAGATATTGTATGTCATCCAGGCAAGTAGACCACCATGGAGAGAGGAATCCAGTACCTGAGGGAATGAGCCATGTTGGAGGTAATATATGACAACTTAGACAATGACCAGTTATCCAGAGATCCAGGTGAAGTCAAGTTCACATGACCCATGTGGCATAAGTCTGCAGAGTGCACCACGGTCATATGCCAACCTATTGGAAGTAATGACCCGGAAAGACAGAGAGGGACAAATGGTGAATGAATTGACTGGCCAACTCTGGCAGTACAAAGAAAGTCTCTCTTCCTCCCTAGGGACCTGCATCTTGGCTGTGGAGAAACTTTCTGAAGAGGCCCAGCAACTCAAAGAGAACGTATCTTCTTCCTGACATGTACAAACCAGTAGCTCAGCTATCAGGAGTAAGCGTTCCTCTGCCCAAGAAAGAGGACATAGTGGGTACACATGACAGGCCACCATGTGGTTTTACCTGCGTGACCAAGGGGAGGACATGAGGAAGTGGGATTGGAAATCTACCTGGAACCTAGAGGCATGAGTACTTGAGTTGCAAGGAAAAACAATGGAAAAAGGGGACTCGTCCAGGAAAACAGCTGTTCCAGTTTTCAGTTGGCAGTTCCCCAGGCAGAGTAGAAGGACTGATCTTACTTCTGACCTTAATAAATGGACATTTGGTCCACATTTACAAGAAGTGCGTAACAAATTTGAACACAATGGCACTCTCTCATTTTTCTCCTCTGGGAGTCAATTGGTAGAGGATATCAGAAATGGTACCTCCTCCTCCTTTCCTCATGAGCTAATTGCAACAGCTTTTAAGTACTTTGAAAGTCCCTGGGTAACCAACATACTTCTATTGCTGTGTCTCCAGAATGTGTTACTCTTTTTCCTAAGGTTAAACAATTAGTTAGGAATCAGACCCAGGAATCCGCCCCAAGGCAGTGTAGTGTTGGGTGGCAAGGTATGTGGGAAGATATGGGCAAGTACCTGTCATGGTTGTCTCCTCCTATTGTTTTGAATTTCACCCCTGAAAAAGTGCAGAATCCTAAAAAACTGATAGAATGTTTAAAAGAAGTATACTCTGACCCTGGCAATGCCAGAGAGTTACAGCTTGCTGCACTGCACTGGGGCCTGGCCGCACCTATCTAACTATCATTAATAGTATTCAGCACCCTCAAGAAGAGGAGGAGGCCTCTGAGTCTGACGACCAGATAACAGACACAATGCCTACACCAGAGGGCCGGCCAGATGTCAATGGCATCAGTCGCCTCTATAGTCAAGACGAAACAATGGAAATGGAAGTCAGCTCATTTAGTAAGGGAAGAAGTTCCTCCTATGAGGCTCTGGGAGGGAGAAGGGGAACGTGCAAGTAGCTCTAAAGCAGGGCCATCACAC
>VXAL01001500.1:5853-21104 GCA_013399475.1 Chauna torquata | reverse complement strand
CCTCTATGCTTTATTCTATTTCCAGCAGCTGGTAGTAATACAGATATCCCATTCACTAGAACTCTGTGCCTAAACCAGATCAAGGAAGGAGAAAAGGTTTAAATTCTGTCCTTGTTACTTCTTGATTGTTTTGTTAATGAAGTTGACAATTTGCAAACTGTGACAGGTCTGGATGGAAAATGCATTAGTACTGTAAGCAGTTTGTACACAAATAGCTCCTATAAGGAAAGGGCTTTTAATTGGTGTTGTTGGGCCAGACTGGAATTATTATTTCTGAGACAAAATTTCATTTAAGCATTAACAAGCTTTTGAATCATTTGTTCCCTGAAACAAAGACCACCAAATCCATCCTTAAATAAACAATCGGAAATTGTGTAGGGATAAGATATAAACAAATAAAGAAAAAAAGGATTTGGGCAGAATCAGAATGCCCAATAATATTAAAATTCTGTCTTTTCTTTCTGCCTCTTAGTTTTTCCTCTGCATCTAGTCTTATCTGCACTTCTACTATTCACCTGATGCAAATATGCAAATTTGAATACCATTGCTAATGTACCTTGTAAAACTCCCTAAGGTACTACTAACTAGCTAAATTTCTGCACAAGCCCCAGACTGTCATATTTGAACAGCACTGCCTAAACAAGGCACAGGAAATAGGAACAATAAACTTTACAAACTCAGAGGGTCCCCTGCAGAAAGCATTCCCAGATTGGCTCTGATTTACTAGGATCAAGGTCCCTTTTATAACGAAGCCCTAATCCTTTTTTTTTTTTTTTTTTAAGAGCAGTGGTGATGCCACTCATCCCAAATATAGCAGCTGAGAGGTTACAGAATCCTCTCAGAAATGCATAGACTTGGGCTAAATTTGTTCCTCTGCCTTAGGAGCGTTAAAATCTGTTTAGGACATTACAATTCCATATGGAATTTACTTAAATAGAGCTCATTTTTTCATTGCTATTGGGACCTATAAAACAAGTTACTTTTGTGATACTTTTCTGTCTAAATGTTTGTAAGCTTCCTCATCATTGTATTATTTATTTCCATTTTATCCTTTTTCTGCCTCCATTTTATCATGTTCCTTGAGGTAGAAAGAAATTATTTCAGAATCTTGAAATGGTAGATGCTTCACTTTAAAAAGTGTGGCTCTAATTTTTGATACTGAAAGTAAGATTTTCAAAGGAAGCTAAATTGCTTAAGCCCACAAGGTTCAGTGACTTTCAATGGGATTTTTACTTTGTCCCTTCAGTACTTTTAAGAATCCTTCCTCTGATCCCAATTTAAACAGTTGTATTAAAGTGGTAGTTTTTTTAGAAGTAGTGAGTAACGAGAGTTTCCACTGACTTCAGTGGGAACTCATTACTTCAGGAAGTAAGGCTACTTTTATCAAAGTGTTGGAATTTTAGTGTTCAAATCTAAAGAGTTTTACTGAAATGCTTAACCTGTGAATTCAGGAAAAAAAAAAAGAATAAATAAAAAAAAGTAAATCTTGAAAGCTTTCACAGTGTGGTGTGAAATGAGCTCCTTGTTGACATGCAAAGTAGCAGACAAGGGCTTGGCACATGCATCCTATAGAGGGAACATGAAAGAACAACTACCCTGGAGCTATTCTGCAAGGGCTGTTCCAGCCATACGCCTAAAAGTTAATTCTGTTGGTAAGAAGTGAATAAATGGGATGAAGTAGAAGTGAGTATGTCCCATGAATCCACTTCATCCTGCTTTCCTCAGGAACTGACGCTTATGTGAGCATATTATCTCTGTGTATTTGTGCATATTCAATTAATTTTCAAGCAATTAACCAAGTTCAACTGTATTTTTGATGGCAAGTTGTCATTCTCCTAAGATTCATGACAATATGCAGCCTAATGAAGGACAATAACCATATCACTGTTTCCACTTAGGTAAACTATGTCTCATGCAAGGTAGAGCATAAGTATCATCTCACTGGCATAAATTAAAGCCTAAATCACACATTTTTATATACCCAAGACAGAGACAGTGACTGAAAAAAAATTGATTCTTCTGTTAATTTCAAATGAAAATATATATTTAATATATATATTAAATATGTAAAAATACAAAAACTTCAGTGGAAAAATCAGTCAGTAAAATCCATTAGAGAGAAAAAGCTCCTCATAGACACCTCACCCTACCTTGTGCATGAGACTGTTCAGGGAAGAAGACCTTCTTAAATCTAACACATAGAGACACTAATAGCAGAACAGTCAAAACATGCTGATACTGACTCTCACACAGACGGTCCTATACAGACACGGCAGGATACTCATAAGTTGCAAAGAGCTGCCAAGGATACCAGGGCAGAAATTGTTGCCTGTATTGCCTGTAAATTAGTAATTATATGACTTAATGATGTGAAGATCTCTCTAAGCAAGCTGGTGATAAATGATTGTCTGACCAACCCATATTATGTACCTTTTCTAGTTACCTGTTTGTAAATTCATAAGGTGTAAAATGGTTAAATGAACCGTGTTACATTTTATGAAAGTAGTGGGCTTCAGGGCCCAGAGAATTATTCCAGTCCAAGTCCCATAGATACGAGGCTGCTCCAGCACTATGTTCCCAGTCTCACCAGAAACCGGGCACACAGGCAGGTGCACACACACACACACACGCACACACAGTGCTAATACGGCCAACCAGGCAGTTCAAGATGGACAGTGCGCAATGCTTTCACCAACACCCACAGAAACACAAACCACTCACATAAACATTGAGCATTGCAGATGTCCTTATCCTCTTCCTCTCTGGCTGATAAGTACTGAGTTCACTAGTGTTCACAAACGGATGCATACCAAGGGCCTCCTTTGCAATAGGTTTCAGACACCTGATCTATCCAGACTTCCCAGACGTCCAAGCCCCTTGGTCTCATGGTTTCTCAATCTGGTTGCTGGCACTCAGACCTCTTACCCTACTCTCCTGCTAGTCTGGCTTCAGGTTTACTCGTGCTCATACACAGGCTCAGAATAGAGTGCACCCATGCAGGAGACACTTAGATAAAGGATTTATTCAAAATGTAGGACAAATTGTAGTGATTAAGCGCAAGGCTCTATCAAACACAAGCATATTGACAAGTCACTTGTTTACATGCAGCCCAGTCTCTTTTCTCAGCTTCTCCCTCTATTTTTTCACATTTGTCCCTAATTCACTTTGATTTCATCCTCTTACTGCCTTTGGTGTTTACCGCTAAACATGTCTTGCACATTCCCACAGTCCTTTCCTGTCATCTCTGCCAGGTCTGAGATTAATTTGCCTTGCTTGATCTAGTCAGATAACTTAATGAACCAGAGCCACCATAGGGATACCTGATAAGCTCCTAGTATCAAGGTCAAAAGTGACCCAACAACCTGCCCCGTGTATAACTCGCTATGGAGAAAAGCAGTACAAAAATCAAATTTCTTTTGTAGATTCTACAACAGCCACAAGTGGGTGTCTACAAAAAGCTGAGCAGCTGACATAAGAATGTTATTCTTTATTTCCCTTCAGATGACGGCATTAAAAGGCAGCTAATAATGCATGTAACTTTTTCCTAATTTCCCTTTCCATTTAAGCAATTGCTGCATTTCTTTCAAGGATAATATCTAATTGATTTCCTACCTATTTACAATATGAACAATTGCAAGAAGGAGGTAAGATGGTCCAATTAGAAGAATTTTGAATTAAAATATCCAGACTATGACAAAGCTTGTGCAAACAATCCAGAGCATTCAATTGCTAATAACATATTTTCTTAGGCATAATTTGTCCAAAAGAAATAGGATCAGCATTTCAGTTATAAATTAATATTTTAAAGCACATTTTATGACTGTCTATCACATCATAAAATACATCCATCATAAAAAAGCATAATACATTTATGACTCACTTCTATTTTGAAATAATCAGATTTTTAAATACATTCTATCTATCTATCTATCCTTTTCTATTATGTTAAACAGTGCACAACAATATCTACAAAAAATTGAGGGCTGAAATAGGTTCTTAAAGAAGGAAAATATGCATAATTTATCATCTGGCCTGGTAAGGGACAACGTACCCAGTACCTAGAAGTTTAATATAAACACTGGGACAATGTCTACTTTCTTATGACTGCATCCACTGACCAATCAATTGTTGCCAAAGAACTGGGACAGTANAACAGTGCACAACAATATCTACAAAAAATTGAGGGCTGAAATAGGTTCTTAAAGAAGGAAAATATGCATAATTTATCATCTGGCCTGGTAAGGGACAACGTACCCAGTACCTAGAAGTTTAATATAAACACTGGGACAATGTCTACCTTCTTATGACTGCATCCACTGACCAATCAATTGTTGCCAAAGAATCTCAGGCTGGAAGAGGACTGTTTTTAAGGCCATGTAAACTCACTGAGAACTGCATGCAAAGCTATGCTTCCCCTTGGTTGTATCCACAGTGCTGTGCGGGATAGGAAAAAAAGAGAAAACATTAGCTGAGAAAACAGCTAATGTACAGCCACCCACAGCTGTGGGCTCTTAGGATGGAGAGGTGAAGCTTCCAGAAAGCCCAGTCTCCAGTGGGCTGAGGCTTCCACTGCTGCTTTAAGTCTATGTGCTCAAGTATAGACAATTTTTTTCACTGCACTGCCATAATACTATCAAAATTACCAATATGTACATAACCTTTCCCTAAAACCTTGCAAAACAGCTTATATTACAGCTTTGTAGCCATCCTTAACATTCAGAAGCAGGAGTAATTCTACTAAAAAGACATGCTTAATTTTGTCATTATATAAACCCAATGTAATGCATTTTTAAACTTATTTTAATCAATAAAACATACCCTCTGTACAAATGAAGAATGCTCTGTAGCAAAGCAGCAGTTAGAAAATCTAGCAGTATCTCTCCTTGCCTTATCTTAAGAATTGATGTATTCAAATGATAACACTCTGTAAATAATGAATATGTTATTCCAGGATGAGACTGTGGAGGAAGTAGAGATCATTTCCAGTTCTTCTGACAAACTAAAAAAACCTCACTTGATATATTTTATTCTTTAATTCAATCACTTTATCTGAAAGACTAGTTAATGTTTATCAATATATTGCCAATTTTGAAAATGAAGCTTTAAGAGGAGCATGGCTTCCCAGAGAACACTCAGAAAGATAGACCAGCATGAGAACCCAGCTTTCCTGTGCCCCAGTGTCATAGTCTACTCAATCATTAGTTTGTTGCCATCATGTACATAACAAGGAAAACAAAAATTTTCCCTTTTCCACCTAGAAGTACATTTTTCTAATGAAAAAAGATAACATCCTAGTAGTAAATTTCATTGAAATGTGATATCTGGGAATGAAAAATGTGTAATTGTTTTCCTGAAGAAAGTGAAGCTTTTCTTTCAAGTGCCTTTAGGCACTTGCAGTACCTTTATCCATAGACCACCTCAATATGTGCTTATTTGCCATATGCTCAGAAAATAGAGAAATATTAGTACAGTCTTGGAGATAAAGAACAATGAGAAACAGACATAGAGTACTTCATCCAAGTTACATACAAAACAGATTAATCCCATAATTGTAGTTACCTGAAGTTATTGAATCTAGAGTTGTAAACTAATCAGGGCAAAAATCTTCTATAATGTCATCTGATACTGTTCAAAACAACATCAGGTGTTTAAACATTATTGGTTAAGGCAATGAATTTGTTATCAGCCAGTGATTCATTGTCCTTTCAATCAGTCTTAAGAGCCAGTAACACACTATATATGCATAGTCGGTATATATGTTTGTATCATATACTTTTCCAAAGCTGAAAGCTCATACTGTATGAAAAATATATTTTGCTTTAGTAAACCAGTAAAAAATTTCATTTATTATGTGTAAAATATGATACACTGAAAGATATGTTTCTCAAGAAAAGCACCAAAAAGCCATCTACAGGAGTGAAGACTTGCTTACTAGTCCATTAAATGTAGGATATAATTCCTAATGAAGCAAAGTTTCATTTATGTATCTCTGTATTTAGCTAAGAGTGTTTCTATCTCTCCAAGTGCTGAAAAAATGCAGTAAGTAACCATAAATATTCACCTTCCAAAATCCTGATGCCCTAACAAGGTCTTAGGCATTACGTAGAATAAAACTGAAAAACTGCAATGCAAATTATTTGTTAAACACTGCCCGTATTGTTTTAAAATGACTAGTCTGTGGCTTCTCCTTCAGTTAAAAAAAAAAAAAAAAATTCCCTTCTGATATTGCACTGGTGTGTTTTTTTTCACCAATGACAAAGTCCAAAGTTTTATTAAAATGGATTACTATAAATAACCTTACCAAACTGATGTCTCCATAGAGGTGATTTTTTTTTAAAATTATATTTTATCTTAACATCTTTACTGTGTTATTTAGCTACTTCAGGCTCTCAGTTAATTAAAAAAAAAAAGTACTCACATTTGGATGAAATCAGCTTGAAATCCTTAGATCATGTATTGCTTTCCAAATAAACTTCCATCAGGCTTAACTGGTCAGAAAATATGGCTTTGATTGATTTTGAAACTTTTGCTACATCAGCTCAAAAATTTCAACAAGAAATTTGCACAATGGTGGATCTGATTTAGCTTAACACAGGCAGTGAAGAAAAATGTCTGCCTTTGAGATAAGGGACTAACTAGAATGCAGGTATAAAATTAATGTAATGCATATCTGTTATAGCAATGCTTCATCAGCCCTCAGTTCCCTCAGCAGCTTCTTATAACTGTGTTGCTAACAACACCTAAATACTGGGTCAGAGGATTTCCGCTATAGAAGAATAAAATCAGAATCTGTTTTTGAGGAGTGATTGACCCTTATCAGATTTAGCAACTAGTTAGTAAAGTAAATAAGTATTTCCTAGAACTCGCTGACAGTCTGAAATACAAATTGTCTATTGACATTAACTGCATTAAAACTTTACAGATGAAACAATAACATATTTGATAGTTTCACTGAGAAAGTAGAGTAAACTATGATATTTATAAATACATCACTGAAAGCATATCATGTCTGGAGGCAATAGTCTTTCCACCCTATGAAGAAATTCTAATTTACAGAGCCATATACTAAATAATGAATTATTTAGCCTTAGTCTGACTTGAAAGAATCCATTCACTCTGATGTTTTCACACTCATCTCCTTCTATCATACTGTGTTTCAAATACTTCCACGATAAGAACTATTTTTTCACCAAAAATGCTTTTTCTTAAATATATGGAAATCTGACCCATTTTTGCACTTGAACTCAGCACAATCATATTCAACAAGTAACCGTCAATGCTCAGATCTGTATTTTTTCTAGTAATCATATGTCTTAGCCACTGAAATGCTTGTGAACTCTGCTGTTAAATTGGGCCATGTAATGTTAACAACATCAAAGTTGGTCTTCACATCCCCAAAAAATAATTCCTAAGAAATTCTTATTATGTTTCTGCATAATTGTAGCTTAAACATATACACAGAATTCTGTCATCTTGTCCTCTGGGATGACTTCAGAGCTTTGCAGTGATCTCTAGATCTTGAAGCTGCTGTAATTTATATGAAGAAAAGATGCAACAGATTTCCTACAAAATGAATATAAAATCCTTTTCCTCTCTTTCATTGTTTCAGGGGAACTTATGAATTCAGAATTTAAAAGGACTATTGCTAACATATTAAAATAATCTTACAGGAAAGATCAATATTTCATAATTTCTTCTGCATATATAATTTAATTGCCTCTGACTTTCATTATTTCTCATAACTTCTTATTTTTTAAATAAGATTATTTTTTAATATTATAGAACTAATGTTAAAATATTAAAAAAACAGCTTTAACTGCAGTTGCATTATTGTCTGATGAAATGTAAGATTTTGCTTAAATGCTTTAATTTTTTTCCAATTAAACAGATATCAAAGCATCCTGCCAGTATATATTTTATTATATAGAAGTAAATATATATCTTTCTTTGAAAGATAGCAGGGCATTTTAAAAAATCAAGCGGCTTTTTGCTTTGTTTTGTTTGTCTGTTTTGTTTGTTTGTTTTCTAGGAAGGTATAGCAATACAGAATTTAAGGGACACGCTTGTGTTAAAGTATTAGTACTATAAATAGATTTAGACAGATGTTTACAATCACTCAGGAAGTTAATTCACAAATGGCCTGATCTAATTATCATTCAAATCAATAGCAGTCTTTATTAGGCTTTGAGACTAGTCTGTTTAATCTCTCCGCATCTCATTTATACCCCTATAAATGGAGGCTATCTCCTTAACTCACAGAAATGATGTGAGGATGAATGTTTAATCATTTATAAAGTCAGACAGTGCTCAGAGGTAGGTCATGAAAGCAAACAGACAGCTCCATTCTATATCTATTACTGAAAATACTGCTTGTGGTCCAGCTTCCCTAAGTTTTGTACCCCAGATGAGGAAAAAGGAATGTTTCATGCATGACGCTGAAAGACTCCCATCACTTTTCCTTGACAAGACAGGAAACCTAGATGCGTCAGGGGACTGCTTCAAACCAGCGACTAAAGGGAAATTAAATACATTAGATGACCTGGATCTCACTCTTTATGTCTACCCAGCCTTTCCAATTAGCTGCATATGTTTGGGACTTGAACCAGACTCACAAATATGCTAAAAATATGCTCAAACAGGGACCTACCTCTGGCCAAAACTGAGCCAATGAGTGACAATAGTTGTGCCTTTCTGAGAGCATATTTAAGAAAGGTGAAAAACTGCTGCACAGCAGCAGCTGGGAGAGAAGAGTGAGAGAAACCACCCTGCAGACACAAAGTCAGTGAAGGAGAGGGAGGAGGTCCTCCAGGCTCCGGAGTAGAAGTTCCCCTGTAGCCTGTGGAGGCGATCATGGTGATGCAGGCTGTCCCCTTGCAGCACAAGGTGTACCATGGCAGAGCAGATCCCCATGCTGCAGCCTGTGGAGGAGCCCACACTGGAGTGAGTGGATATGGCCTGAAGGAAACTGCAGCCCATGGAGAGGAGCCCACAGTGGAACAGGTGTTCTGGCAGGAGCTGCAGCCTGTGGGGGACCAATGCTGGAGCAGTCCATTCCTGAAGAACTGCACTCTATGATCACAGAATTATAGAATCCTGTAGGCTGGAAAGACCTCTAAGATCATCTAATCCAACTGTTAACCTAGTACTGCCAAGTGTACCACTAAACCATATCACTAAGCACCACATCTACACGTCTTTTGAATACCTCCAGGGATGGTGACTCAACCACTTCCCTGGGCAGCCTGTTCCAATGCCTCACAACCTTTTCAGTGAAGAATTTTTTCCTAATACCCAATCTAAACCTCCCCTGGCACAACTTGAGGCCTTTTCCTCTTTTCCTATTGCTTGTTGCTTGGGAGAAGAGACTGACCCCCACCTCACTACAACCTCCTTTGAGGTAGATGTAGAGAGCAATAAGACCGCCCCTGAGCCTCCTTTTCTCCAGGCTAAATAACCCCAGCTCCCTCAGCCGCTCCTCATAAGACTTGTTCTCCAGACCCTTCACCAGCTTTGTTGCCCTATAATATGGACCCATATTGGAGCAATTCTTGAAGAACAGAAGTCTGTGGGAAGCTAATTTAAGATCAGTTGGCGAAGGAGGGGAGGGAGTGTATCCTACAGGAAGAACACCATGCTGGAGCAGGGGAAGAGAATGAAGATAATGGAGTGTAAAGAAGTGTTATGAACTGACTTCAACCCCCATTCCTCTGCACCATTTGAGGGGGAGGAGGAAGGAGAAGATTGGAGGAAGGTGTTTTTAGTTTGCTTTTAGTTCTTACTACTCTATGCTGTTATTAATTGGCAATAAATTAAATTAATTTTCCACAAGACAGGCCTGTTTTGCCTGTGATGATAATTTCTGAGTGATCTCCCTGACCTTATCTCAACCTGTAAAGTTTTTTTTCATCGTATTTTCTCACCCTGTCATGTTGAGGAAGGGGAGTGTNGAGGAGGAAGGAGAAGATTGGAGGAAGGTGTTTTTAGTTTGCTTTTAGTTCTTACTACTCTATGCTGTTATTAATTGGCAATAAATTAAATTAATTTTCCACAAGACAGGCCTGTTTTGCCTGTGATGATAATTTCTGAGTGATCTCCCTGACCTTATCTCAACCTGTAAAGTTTTTTTTCATCGTATTTTCTCACCCTGTCATGTTGAGGAAGGGGAGTGTGAAAGCAGCTGTGTGGTGCTTAGCTGGCCACCAGCATTAAACTAGAACAGGTGGTTCCTGACCTTTGTTATCCTTTAACTGTGCCTGAGTATCATCTGGATGACTATTAGCAGCCACAGGCCAAAATCATGTGGGGACGCTGTGCCAACAGTTAAATGTTATTCTGGATCAACAGACAGTGCTCAAGGATATGCCTTGCCCCTAGGTAGTTTATACAGGTGTAGCTGCACACAGACTTGCTCATGAAGCAACAGATGAAGAAATTTCTAACCTTAAACTCAATCTTGATGGAATCCCCAAGCCATGGGGCTAAGGACATGTACTAGAAATTAAAACTTTATTTTCTAGGCTATTAATGTGTTCATGGTATGTTACAGATTGAGTACAGGTAAGTGATGACTAAGACTTTTTTTATTAACAATTCTAATACCACTCTTGCTCTTATACAAGGCTCCAAATTTGGCTTCACATCACATCATAGAAAACAAAACACACTTTCTCATCCAGTGGTGTGAAAGTAGATTTTTGTAAAGTTAATACCATGACAAACTAAATGTTTAGCTAAGGAATCTGCTAAATGTAACAATTAGAATAAAATTGCTGTTCACAAAAATACAATTTTAATTATATTTAGATTAATGGCTAACAGAGTTGTTCAACATAGAATATTTCTATATATCATGGTGTAGAATTTCATTATAAAACAATAAGTTAAATTAACAAAGTCTTTGCATGAGATGCAATTCAATACTAAGTTAAAGACTGCTTTCATGAAATCTGGGTATTCCACAGTGCTTATGATCTGGTAAACATCTAGAGCAGCTACGTATCTGTAAATCTGTGTCTTCATATGTATGTTTAGGCATTTCCAGGAAAGCAGGGCTCCATCACATGCAACCATTACTTGGGAAGACAAATGCCATAACTCTGAACGTTCTCCCTTCCTCCTGCTTTCCACCCAGCCTTTATTGCTGAGCATGAGGTCATATGGTACAGAATATCCCTTTGGCCCATTTGGATGGAACAAAACTGTGACAGTATGCAATCATATCCTCTATCTAGTAGAGGTTTTCTTTTAACATTTATGTGAGCATAAGAACTTACATAAGTGTCTCATATAATAAAGCACTGTATTATGTACATTCTTACAGCCTAAACTGCCAGAGTGAAAAAGTGTGCTAGAAATATTAATTACTTTCTTTATTGCTCTAATAGACTAGTATATATGTTTATTGACATATTTCATTGATATATTGGCTTATTTCCTGGGGTCTTGAGCACTTGGAGCTTATACTGGTATCTATACAATTAGGCCTGTTCCCACCATGCAGAAAAAAAGAGTTATTTCTTTTATGAATAGCCATCATCTGATTAATATTATGTTGTTTCATTTAAGTAAGTAACATAGGCATCATTAGGGCTTTTTAGGGAATGAGTCAGATCTTGATAATTACAAAGTTAATTTAACTGTGAAATGGAGGTATCTGTGTGTGCCAGCAAACTTCCTCTAGTAGTCTATGGACAATAACCTCAAATGATATAAATATGTGTACATCTGTTGAGTTGTGGATTTACACCATTAAAGATCCTACTCTCTTGTTAAACTCTGCTATTCTGCATGGTACAATTTACAGGTACCTTTCACAGAAATAGGAATTATGGTCTTTGGGTTTCACAGATTAGTAAATTGCAGGAATAGTGACACCACAGGAATTTCCATCCTCTTGTTGCAGCCTTGAATTTTTTATTATAAATGACCAGGACTTTCTCAGTGAGAAAGGTAAAAGTAAAGAATTCAAAAACATATCTTCAGCCAAAAACAAACTCATATAAATCTGTTTCTGAAAATCCTAGGGATTACAGAATTCTTATAGCTAGAGCTACAAATCTCTTCCATGAAAGAAACCATTCCTAAGAAAACATTACATAGAACAGCTATGTTCTTCACAGGCACTAAATTTATAGATCAAGCAGAAAATTTTTCTAACAGCCCATGGATACATGTTGCACTGGGACTTGCACCAAAATACTCATGTCAGTAATTCTTTTAACTTCCAGTAAAGGGGCTGAATGGCTTATGTCCCATTTTGGATTTTTTTTTTCCTTTGCAAGTAGGGATGTTTTGTAATACTTTTCATTGGAAGGCAAGTGTATCAGCTTTAATACAGCTTTCTATAGGACACTTTTCTTAGATTCAGGATAGGATTTTGTTGAGAAAAATAACTGACAATAATATTTTCCTGTGATTGTGAGAAGATAGCTTTAAGACTCTCTTCTGACAATTCTCGTACATTAATATATGAACTTCAGGAATTTTCTATTCAATTTGTTTTGCTTTGTTATGAAACTCCATGATAGGAAAAGCTTCTTTTTAGCTAATTACAAGAGTGAAGAATTCGTAAAGTTACAGTAAGCTCAAATAACCAGGAGTGCTAAATATGGTATGTCTTCTGGGAGCACTATGTCATGTTAAACATTAGATAATTGCATGTCTTTTGTGTCATTGCTTTCCATTACCGGTTATGGGAATTCTGGGTTTATTTAAACTTTCTATTCTACAGGACAAAGCATAAATAATACCAGGAATCCAGGCATTACTTTTATAACAAACTTCTTTAATGATAAACTTCTTATTCTTAAGCAGCACAGAAATCATTTTAGAAAGTAAGCTACTGATTCATTGATTTGCTGTAATTTTAATTACTATTTCACTTGCTCAACTTCACTAATTTGAAAGTCCTGTCTGATAGGTCTGGTCTTCTAAAACATCTCTGGTAGAGCCTTCTCTCTCCTTTCTAACCAAAGAGGCAGATGAACAGATTAAGTCATATCAGCCAACATCCAACATATTATACTTCTGTCTGCTTGGTAATTTTGGGTAGTCCATCATTAGTCCAAAACATGCTGTGGAGTTTGTGTTTAGAAACTGTTTTAAGTTATGTCTTTTCTATGACCTGCTCTGTAGCACTTTTATATAATAAAATCAGGTAGCAGTTTAAATCCAGGTTTCCTTGGATTATTTTATCTCTGATAAACCTGTGGTGAATTACAATCGATAAGTAACCTTGAACAAAGCTCCAGTTTAAATCTTATTTCTTAAATTGTAAAGGAATTTGAACTCTTCATTTATCATATAGGCTAAACAAATAAAAACCTATCATTTTCAGTTCAAGCCGATATTTATTTGCAAACTCATGAATTTACATATACTCTTCTATAGCCTTTATAAATTGCTTAGATTTTGAAATAACCTCCTTTTATTCTGCTTCACATTACTGTACTTTTGGTAGCACTTTGTCCTCAGACTGACAATTACTTGAATCATGAGATGAAAAAGAAAGCTCATGGCATCTGAGCATACTGTCGTTGTACTTCTTCCTGCTTGTTGCACAGATTCCATAATATAGATACATCTCCCTGGCATCATTAGTAGCTCTCTTTATTGATACAGAAATTCTAGGGCATGTGGTAGGGTCAAATTAGTCTCACTTAATAACCACTTTTGTGTTGTTCCTTTTTGTACATACAAACACTAACTGGTCCCTTAATGGATCATTTAAACTCTCTGAACAAGTAACGCTCTGTTAATTTCCTTAATTCAGGCACTCCAAAAAAATTTATAAAAGTGGAGACCATCTGAAGTCACCAGCAGTTTAGGGACTAGGTGATTTTGTGCAGTTTCCACAATCTATGGAAATGTTTTCTCCACTGGTGTAATAGAAGGTATTAGCTTATGAAACAGCTTAAAAAGGTTAACTGCCATTACCCTCATTAAAACCACAAAGCTTTTCTCATAATTTATGATATTAGTTAGTTCATATTGTTTGAAGTCTGAGACACAGGTGGGTCAGTTCTCTATTGAGCTATCAAACAATCCCATTTCCCCCAAGTCACACATTAACCTTTTCTTTTTTAAACAAGCAATTTACTCACAGTCCCAGTAGCTAAATGATGCTTTTTCCTTGCCTTTATTCTGCTAGACTTTAATCACTCTCTATTTTACAGTATTTTGTAGGAGTCCATTTTATTGCCAGTGTTATGTCTTTTGCTACTGGTTAGAAAATTGAATTATGAAGAAGAGAAATAATCAGTTTTAATGAGTAAATTACATACGCAACTTTTAACTAGATATACATGAAACTCAGCTAAAAGTATTTTAGATTTAAGAAATGAAGTAAGCATAGTAAGAGAATTTACAAATCATTTAAAGATGTATTATCAATTTCTTTTACACCCAGCATATACAAACTTTTCATTTGCATATTTTTCAACAGTCCCTGAGCACAGTTCAGTTTTCTTGATTCTAGATGCCAAAACACGAGGCTTTGCAGCAAATGTTTGGAAATAAAATATTTCCCTTGTTTTGTATAGCTGTCTGTTTTATGGTGCAATGTAATGTCACCACCATGTGCAACATTAAAAAACAAAACAACAAAACCCACCTCATCTTCATTACAGGAAGATCCAGCAAACGTATTGATATGCATTGTGTGTATCCACAAGTGTATTAGCTCACTACTCACTAGTAATCAAAAAAATGAAACTGAATGTTTGAAATAATAGAAAAGGAATGGGGTTTAAAAAAAAAAAAAAAGAAAGAAAACATCCTTTCATGACAGTAATAAATCCAATATGTACTTACCTCTTAACATGTGAGTAGTTTTGGCTACCCTATCTGAAAAACAGAAAGGTAGATCAGGAAGAGATACATGACAGAGTATCAAGGCTTCCAAATGTTAAATGCCTAAAAAAAACTAGGATAATTCAATCTGGGAAAGAAACAATAAGCAGATGGCACGACACATGTCTATCAAATCAAGAGGTGCATGGAAAAGATGAGCCAAGGATTTCTGCTGTTTTTCTCTTCCGTGTAATTCAGGGGCTGTTGAATATTAGAACTTAGATTCTTTATTTCTGATATTATGTGACAGAAGAACATATACCTTATCTGCCTGTAATAAGAGATGCCACTTATAGGTCATCAACACCTTTTGTTCTCTTTCTGTTATATATTGAATTCATCAAAGCAAAACTTTGCAGTTGGCTGAAGCTGCAGGTAGACACACCAAAAGAGAGACATTG
>VXAL01001499.1:113408-187881 GCA_013399475.1 Chauna torquata | reverse complement strand
TTTTTTTCCCCCCCAGCAGTAACAGCCAGTCTTTCACTGGGAGTTAACTAAATGGGAGAGGAAGTGTAGTACTGAGGAGCCTTGTCTAGGGTCAGGTGGGATCCTGTGGTGTTTACGTTCAGGCTGTGTGGGTGCAGTGCTGGGGGCAGTAACCTTCCTGGGCTGCAAATAGAGGAGCTGCAGGTAGGCGTAAGGCTTGTGGCAGAGGGGTCAGCTGAAGTAGGCAGTGGAATGTGTTGCAGGCTGACTGTAAAAGTTGTTTAGGAATTGTCTGTGACTTTTCATATCTGTGGCTAAGGAACTGGACTATACCACCTCTGTCTCTGTGCTCTTTTTAACTATATCTGTTTTGCAAAGATTCACAGTTTCAAAAAGTTAACACCTTGCGTTATGTCAGAAGTGACTCAAGTTCCTCTGAAGTTACCACAGTACTGCCTACCACTGGTCCCCAAAAGGGCAGATATTGTGTCAAAGGCAGGTTTCTGGTAACCCATGACCACAGCCACCATCCCAGTGGACATGAGTGGACACTGATGTTTGTATCCCCAGCTGGGAAACTGAGATTTGAGTCACGTGTTCCCTTCTCTTAGAAGAGCGAAGTGACCAACTGTCAGGGTAATTTGTATTACCCAAAGCATACGAGTTCTCTGGATATTTGGAAGGGGAGGTCTCTGCCATCCACATCTAGCACAGGAATGGAGAGTACTGACGGGATGTTTCAGTAGCCTCCCCTTGACTTTTTGTTCAATCCACAGTTAAGGGGAGTTTCAGTTTAAATACACCTAATAGCACGGATGTTACATTGAAGAAGTTGCAGAGGTTCAGAAAATCCCATGTTGAAAGACCTTTCCTTTTGCTACAAAATAATGCAAATTAAAATGATTAGATAGTTAAGAGAATCATTACAGAAGCATTTTAGCTATAGTAATAAAAGCGGAAAAGGGCCTGGGAAGGGCCTTGTTTCTAATTAATAATCTAATTAAATATCTGATTGATTAATGAGGCTTTGTCATCAAAGCTGCCTTTTATCTTTGAGGCTATTAAAGTGTCCTCTAGACTAAATTTCTTGAATATGTTTTGATAAGGCCATCTCTGTGCTGAGTCAGTCAAGTGGTTGGAATCGAATCAGTATGCTGCCTAATCAGGGATGCATAAAACAACTCTTCGGAAAATTAGAATACATCAGAATGAAGAACACGATAAATGTCAGATTTTTTTAGAATGAATGGGAAGTGAATAATGATGAGGTGTGGGTCTTCAGAGCTGTATAAAAGTAATGCTTTTACATACGTTTCACAATAGTGAAATGAGAAAGAAGGGAGATCTCTGTGAAGCCAGAATGTCTTAGCTCCAGACCATCCCTGTTTCATGGGAACTGAACTTTGTTTTGGGTTGTGTCTGCAGGGACATGGTGTCCTCGTCTCAGGTCAGAGTTGGCAAGCAGATGATTCAGATTCTCATGACCCTGCTGAGGCTCCTGATGGGGTTATTACAGGATGCATACAGAGTAGAATAGAAAGCTCAGCTGGAAAGGACCTTCAAAGATCATCTAGTTCAACTACCTGACTTCTTCAGGGCTAACCAAAAGTTAAAGCATATTAATGAGGGCATTGTCCAAATGTCTCTTCAGTACTAACAGGCATGGGTCATCAACAACCTCTCTAGGAAGCATGTTCCAGTGTTTGACCACCCTCAAAGTGAAGAATTTTTTCCTTATATCTCCCCATGTAGCTTTGGCCATGGGGACAGTAAGGGAAAATACATATAAATATATATATATATTTATNGTTGTTACTGAGCAATGCTTACACTGACCCAAGGCCTTTTCAGTTTCTCATACTGCTCTGCCAGTGAGTAAGCTGCGAGTGCACAAGAAGATGGGAGGGGACACAGCCAGGACAACTGACCCAAACTTGGCCAAAAAAATATTCTGTAACATGTGACAGCTTGCTGAACAATGAAAACTGGGTGGAGTTGGCCGGAGGATGGGGGCAGCTGTTGCTTGGGGAATGGCTGGACATCAGTCAGCTGGTGGTGAGCAATTGTGTTATGCATCACTTTTTTCATTCTTCTTTTTTCCTCTTTCTTATTAATCTGTCCTAATCTCAACCCATGAGTTTTTGTACTTTTTTTTTTTGATTCTCTCCCCCATCCCACTTGGGAGGTGGGGTGGGGTGGAGTGAGCGAATGGCTGTGTGGTACTTAGCTGCCTGCCAGGTTAAACCACAACACAAGCCCATGCTTCTGTGAGGTACAGTTTCTACCAGTGCATATCAACTTTGCCTGGCTACCACAAGGATTGTCAGCAGGTCATCAGTGGTATAATGGGGCAAGCACCCAATGAAGGGAAGTGCTTAGCCCAGTTTTTGGGGAGAAGCCATTTCACATTTCATGAGGTCTTTGTTTCTGTTTTTAATTCTGCCAGCAACCAAGGGAAATCTGTATCAGATTTCTCTGCATCTACTCTCTCCTCTTTGTAATGCTGTAGAGCATGCATGGCACAGTGGCATCCTGATATCTTTTGGCACCTAGTAGTAATTCTCATAAATGTTATTCTGTGGGACATATAAAACAGAGTGCTGGTACATTACAACAAATGATGTGATCTCACCTGTGATCTCAGGCAGGATGGCTGAGGTCCTTCCCTTCATTTGTACTGCCAGCTCAGTGCATGAACTTATCTAATTCACTTAGTGTGGGATATATATGTCACCTTGTTCTAGCCATCTAACTGTTGAGCATGAGTATTGGTTGCTCTGGTCTGCCTTTGTTGAATAAAGGAAGACACCTTAAGAGAGCAATGCATCCTGACCTGTTTTAGGACAAATGAGTCATTCTCTGAAGTTAACAGTATCTCTATGTGGTTAGAGAGAAAATGCAGATAGGGTTGGGAGCTAAATACCTAGTTTGTAGGTAGCTAAAACTAAGTTGAGATAAACCTCCACAGTACAGAGGATATGGATTCTTACAGTGGAAGCAGTTATTTTACTATCACAGTAGGAGGCCCCAGTCTTTGATGCTTTTGGGCTTCCTTGTTGTGGGTTATTCTGCAGCAGAGCATAAAGCACGGCTTAGGAACCACTACACCTGCAGCCTGCTTGCTTTGATCAGGATCCCAGTTTCTCTAAATGCAGGGCATACTTTGCAATAGGCTTTTAGATGCAGGTTTTATAGTTCACTCTTGCCTGCTATATGGTGTTAGGATCCATTAGTTTGGTTAGTGTTCTCTACTTCAAAGGAAAGATTTTGGCATCCTTTGGCAGAAGCAAAATGGCATGAGCTTTATAACTGCCTTTAGCCAAATCTGTGTCCCACAGTAAAGTCATACTGCCTATTAAATGTGTATATATACATACTGCCTGTATTTAGACACTCAGTGACACATTGTTCTGGATAGTGATTACTGGGATTATCCAAAGCACCTCTGTGTTCCTGTGGTGCAAGCACATAGCTTTCAAGTTAGTGCCCACTGTCCCTATAGGTTGAATATACAAACACCACATCTCCAGAGACTGAATTGATGTCCATCTAAGCAGTCCTTTCTACAAAGGAATGACTGCTTGGTGTGAACAGTTCCCATGCCTTGTGGGTTGGTGATCAAATGAAACACTGAGCAGTCACCCACTAGAAATGTGACTGCTCACACCATCTATGCTTTATTGCCCGTCAATCCAGAAGTGTAATATTCTGTACCCTGTTGTCCACCCTCTGACACATCCAGAGGCTTCCCAAAGGCTCATATTGAATAAACAAGAGGACACCCCCCCCTTTTTTTTTTTTTTTTTGACAAAAAGTCTGCAAGAAAAAAAGAGGAAGCCAGTGTTTCTAGTTAGGAACATCATATGTCCTTCATTTTGAACTGTGAATCACAATGAGTAAGGCATCATGGCAGCTTATTTTGCCTTGCCAGTCTCATTGGTACATTATAAATTTTATCAACAAATTTATCAACAAAAGGTCATCTTCAAGTCTTTCAGTTGTTTGGTGATGGGTATTGTTATTAAAAAAAAAAAAGTGTGGGGAAAGGGTGCTGGTATCATAACAGAAATTGGGGTGGGTATTCTGCTATTTTCTGTTTCCCTGGTGGCACCTACGGTTTTAGGTACTCTTGAACTTTTGTGGAACTGGAAGTCCCCCAGATCTGATGGATTAGAGTTCTAGAACTATAGAGGAAGTAAAACCTTTTGTATGATGGGGGAAAGTGCTTTTATTTAGGATTTTTTTTAAATACTCTGTGTTTTTGCTGTTGTATTTGAGTAGGGTTTTTTCATCAAGAAAAGTCTTCACATTAAAAATTGCTCTCTGAGGCCTCCATGACAAAAGACGACAAAAGATGTAATTGGACTAGAAAGAGTAGTCACAGTATGATTAGAGAAATGAATAATTTGTACCAGGAGTGGCTAAATAAAAGGGGAGTCTCCAGAGAGAAATATATCTGTAGGAAATATGGCAAGAATCAGTGAAATCACAAATGGTAGATGGGGCTCCTTGGTTTCATTCTCATTAAGTGGTACCAGTGGGCTTTGAATTATGTTATCAAGTTAAAACAAAGGGGATCATCTCTTCACATAGCATGCCCAGGTAGGTTGTGGTGTTTATTCCTATATGATAGTGAAGTTGCCAAAAGTTTCCCTGTGGGGGGTTAGACAGATTAATGGAACTAAAAGCCCACTGATGGCTCTTGCACACAAAGGCATCATCTTCAATTCAGGAAGTCTATGATCAACATATTGCTGTGGGGTGGGAAACTACACCAGGAAGCAGTACCATATTCTTGCTTGGTTTATATTCTCTTCCACAGACTTTCGTTACTGTCCTTAGTTTTCTTTAGTAGGATGGGGATGAAGAGAGGGAGTTGTTTCTGTTTGTAGTTGTAAAATATTCTGATATTATATTTATTACAGTCACTCTGAAATCATGGTTGGCTGAAATCAAGCAGAAGTTGTACTCTGTGAAGTGAAAGATTCAGAGTACTGCTACTTGGATTTCCTTGGTTAAGTAAGCCAGGCACAGCCCCACAGGGCTTCTGTGGATTCCTTTGTTGTAAAATGTCCAGATCCAGACTTGTCAGCTGTGGAGAGGGAAGGACTAAGGTCGGGATTCTGTTGGTTAGCTCCATCACAGCCGTTTTTGATAGTATAAATATCAGTGCTCATAGCATTCTGCCTGTGGGGTTAGATGGTCCTTTGAGCTGACGTGGTAGAGCCATTTTTCTGACTTGAAAGAAAGAACGGAGAAAAAAAATTAAAAAAAAAAAAAAAAAAGGTTGGGAGGGGCACAGTGGGTGAAGAAGTGCTGTTGTATGTGACCAGGTCAGCCAGAAGACAGCCCTGCACTGCTAAGAGCAGATCTCACTGGGCACTTACAGTGCCCCACTGTAAGCGAACTTAAGCTCCATTGCTGGGAGCTGGACCTGAGCTCCTCCAGTTGCCTTGGGGGTGGGAATGATATAGTGCTGGAGAGGCAGAGGAGGAGACCCTGGGGAGCTGGGCTTGCAGCAACAGGTAGTAAGTACCATGTCTACTGCCTCTGTGGGAGCATTGCTAGATTTGTACCTATTCCCTGCCTTGGCAGTGGTCACCCTGCCTTTCCAGGGCTCCAGCTGGGGCTGCATTAGCTGTAGGGCCAACTCTGTGTTTGTGTCCCGGGCCTTTGTCTGCCCAAGGCAGACTCTGACTTTCTCTGGGCTCTTAAGTAGCCCTAAGAGAGGAAAGATTGCTTATCTCTGTTGTATCAAAATATGAAAAAGGCTTTGGGAATGGAGGATGCTCAGCCACAAACATAGTCACCTAAAGACAGGAACAAGTCTAAAACATTTCAACAAGGAAGGAGAGGAATAATCCCCTTGTATCTCAAAAGCGTCAGCGAGGCACAGCCAGAGCATAGCAGCACTGTTCCCTCAAGCAGGGAATGTCCATTGCCAAGAGCTGCTGCCTGACCTGTGTACCCATCCTTCTCAGCACAGGATTAGCACAAGGGTTCTGTACAGTGCAAATCCCAGCTGAATGCATGTGATGTGGGTGTGAAGTTTGTCCCAGGATGACTTTTGGTGGTGTAGACCTAAACAGCTTGTAGTCCCATTGCTGCTTTCTGTGTTCGTTCATGCTCTTTTGGTATAGGATGGACTGATATGCCAGCAGATGCCTATAGGTTATTTTGCAGGAGGATGAGAGCTGACTGCCAATGCACTTGGCTAGCTGGAAGCCATGGGGCTGTCTCTAGTGCACCCTTGCATGCAGGCCTTGCAAATGAACCTGAAGTTCCCAGGCAAAAGCTTCTCCATATCTGCTGCTAGATGGCTGATAGCTTTTTGATGAGGAGCAGCCCTGTGCCCTGCCTGTAAGTTAGAGGGACCTGTGCTGTGCAGTAATTATTACGTAGTCAACGAGGTTCCTGATTCAGGACTGTGCACCCATTTTGCTATTTTGGTGCAAAGCAGTGCAGCGGGGTTAGTGCTGAACTGGCTTTTGCCTGAGTCCTGAAACACTCAAGGTCACTAGGGGAGCTGGTCAAAGGGGTTCACGTGTGGGGTTACCCCAGGGGATGGTCAAGCTGGACTCTGAAGAAGTCTCTTCTTGGTGTGCCAAAGCTTCAGAAAGGCCTTTATCTCAGGGAGGGTAGTTTGAGGGAGAGGAAGGGGAAGGGAAGAGACAGAAACAAATTTTCACAGGCAACAGAAGTTTGGCAGCCAGGCTGCTTGTGTTGTGCAGTTGGGTTCTTTGTAGTGTATTAATATGTGATCTGTGTTTGAACGTTTTTCTGCAGCTGGATGTTCAGAGATGTGCCTGCTCTCATGTCTCACAGGATTTAGTTTCACGTTGCAGCTTTTCTCTGAGCATGAATAAGTTCTCTCTCTTTTTTTTTTTTTTGCTGACTGCTGGTTTTCATGAAACTTGTAGAAACTTTGTTTCTCTAGGGTTTTTGTTTCTCTGTCAAACTGGGAAAAATTGGCCAATGGCTAAAACCGAAAGTTGTTCGGAGGGTATGGAGAGACAGGCACACTACAGGCAGACAGTTTGCAGGCACAGGGGAAGAGAAGAAAATGTTCATCTGGGCTATGTGTGTTCCTGTTGTTCTCTCAAGCATGCAGAAGTGGGATATTCTCCTGCTAGCTTAAGTGGAGCTGTGCCTGCATGTGGTCTCAACATGGGGCTGCGGATGTGTGTGTAGCGGGACTGTGTTCTGGAGGTGAAAGTATGTTTTCTTATCTTAGGAAAAAAGTTGATAATCTAAAATCAAAACCATGCCTGCTCCTTCTCCACGCACAGGCGATGAGAGTCACAGATGCAGAGGAGAAACCCCCTGACAAGAGAGATGGTCGCTCACATGCTCCAGGAGGTTGACTTGTCCCTCCCAGCCATCCAGTCCTAGCCTTTGCAGCTCTTTTGCACTTGGGAGACTGATTACATATTTTATAGCCTATCTCCATAGCTGAGTAGCTAAGACTGAAAACAAACAAAATCCATTTTGCTCTGCCTGACAGCGCTCTGAGATAGAAACCATCTGAGGGGAAGAATTCTCAAAGCTATTCAGATGGCGTTCTCTCTGCCTTTCCACAAGCCTACTTCATATCCCTGTCCCTGTGATGACCAAGTCTTAGGATATTGGAGTTTGCTGGCTCAGGCCTGTCTGTCAGATTTACAGGGAAGCTCAGGCCAAGAACTACAGAAATAAGATGAGTTCTGTTAGCTCTAAGTGCAATGATTGATGACCAGGTTTGGTGGAGAGGACCTTCTCTACTGGGGTGTGCCTGTTGGGCTCTGCTGTGTCAGATGTGGGGATCCACGTGAGGAACAGACGACAGCATACCAATATGATGCTCGCAGTACGCCAACTTTATTACGCCAAACACATGTATCTTATACTTTGCCTAATCTCTTAGCACGCGGAAGCAGTGCCGCAACTGGTGGTTTGGCCTGTGCATGCGGCCAGCACGCGCTAACTCTACTAAGCCGATTGGGTCTGCATTGCCCAGCACGTGTGACGTAAAGCATCCTGTTGTTGGCACTTAGCATCCTCTTTGGCCTTGCTAGTTTCGCCTCTATGTTGCTAGTTCTGCATCTGTTTGTTCAGCAATTTCACAATGTGCACAGTGAGCATTCTTACTCCTGGTCATAACCCTTAAGTATTCTTACTCCTAGTCATTGCCCTTATCCTTTGATAACAGTGTCCATATAATAGGACCCAACAGTCAGACTGTGGGATAGCAGCTGCAAGGATTAAAACACCTCATGGCATGGTGGGGGGAAGGTAGTGGAATCAAACGGGTGGTATTCTATTATAGATAGCTGCAAAATAAAATAATTATGGGAGAATTTGCAATCTCCCAGTAAATTAGTTATAAATCTTGCTCTTCCAAGGGAAATGCACAGAATTTGGTGCCACAGCGTGTTCAGAGAAAGCCACACTTATTTATTTGGTTATACAAATATGATGCTTTTGTTGCATTGGATCAAGCCTTTCTTCATCTTAACCAAGACTAGCTAAGAGATTCCTCGTCATGGCTGTCAGCAACTGCTGGTTATAAAACCAAAAAACCTGACTTGGTTTAAACAAAGGTCCCTTTGAGTTTCATTGCTTTTCACTGTGCAGTCTTTTTTGGGGTACTGCCAGCAGCTTGGTTTGCAGGCTGAAATGCAGGATAGAGCGGACAGTGAAATGCTGTAAGATCAATGAGCAAGGATGTTGGACAAAATGCATGGATAGAGCTTTTATAGGCTTTTTTTGGAGTCCATTCCACATTGTAGCAGTTCCTGTGCTACCAGTGCTTTAATAAGCTGCAACAATTTGTTTTATGGAAGCGTTGTTAATAACGCTTGTGTATGTATATGTATGCACATGCACAGAAGATGATATTTGCAGATTGCTTTTATATATATGTATAAATAAATAAAAATGTGACATTGCCCTTGCAGGTGATAGGACCATGGTGATGGCCTAAGGGAACAACCCAGAGGAACCAGCTGGGCTGGATCGGTTGGCCAAAAAGAACCTAACCAAAGTTAAAGAAGGCATTTAGGGTGTGACTCATGGAAGAGGTCTTTCCTATCACTGAGTCTTTTGTCAATTTTACACAACTAAAGCATGTTTCTTCCACTCTGCTCCTTTAACTGTGTGCTTTGGTGTGGATGTTAATCAGAACCATAGGAATGGCAGAAAACACGTTATCCAGTCTATTTGTAGTGTCAAACAACTATAAGTACACGTGAGCTAGTTAATTTGCAGTTAGAAGTCTTTAACTGCAAAGATAAGTGATTAATAAAGGTAAAGGGTTGAAGTTAAGATAAAAAGCTGAGCCAGAACTGTTCAGTTCCACCTGCAGGTCACATCTCTGAAAATGATCAGGCTTGGGTTGCTAAAATTAGGCAGCCAAATTTTTTTTATTCTTTTTTTTTTTGTGCCTCGGTAAATACTTGCTTTCAAATAGGGAATTTGGTGATGTTAGGAGTTTACCAGATTTGATTATCAAGTTGCATACTTGATGATTAAAGAAGCTGAAAAGGTTAATTGTAGATACCTGCCTTTGAAAAAATGCGCCATTGCCTATGCAAGCTTTCAGTTCCTTCACATCTAGAATGGAGATAATATTTCCCAGTATGGCCTTGAGACTTTGTTAGTTTGAACGGATTAACGTGAGACAAAACCTTCAGCTTTTGGGAAAGTGCTATGGAAATACAGTATGTTATTGTGATATCCTTTGAGACGTTTCTGTGAAGCCAGTGGTGACTGTCATGATAATAAAGAAAGCCTTAGAGAAGCTAACGAAATAATGATCTTACTTCCTTTCTAGCTATTCTTTGAAAGGGCAAATGCAATGAGTGATAATAGTTTAATGAGAAAGAGTCATTAGGGCATCCAGCCTGCATCTTTAGAAGTGCAAGGCATTTTGGGAGATTTGAAAAATGACTAGGAGAACAAAACCAAAGTAGCTCTGTGAGAATATTAAACCATTACTTGTATTCTCTTTGAATGCTGATTGAAACCAGTGATCTCTTTCCCTGACTGGTGACTGGTACATGTGTAGTCATGGATGTGGCTTCTTCAGAGCTCCATTGGAAGAGTGAGCCCAAGGAAGTAGCCTGGTATCCGTGCCCTCTGTTTGTTACTCACTGCTTTGAGCTTAGCATTACTTGAAGATTCCTGACCTGTTGAATCAGTGTGTATTGAAGGCCTTGTGTAGTGGAATTAATTGGCCTGAATTATTTTATTAATCAAGCTGTTTCGGTTTCAAGCTTTGGAGGGGGAAAACTGCTAGATAACTTGTGTTGTATTGATAACTAGCGAGACAAAACTTTCCAGTGCTTTGTGTGGGAAACTGCTGTGGAAATACAGTATGTTATTGTGATAGCTTTTGAGATGTTTCTGTGAAGCCAAGTGAGTATCAATACTATACATTAGTATAAAAGAGTATTAAGTATAAATATAATAGTAGCTCTATTTTAGTATTAGAGCTAAACCACAAAACAAGGGATTTGTTTAAGACTTGAAGCACCCCTGATTGCTGAGCCTTCAAAGGAGGAAGTTTGGCTCAACCCATTTAAGGAAAGAACCAATATGCAAAGCATTTACGAGTTGTGCTTGAAAGATATGCAAAAGCAAATGTACTGGAGCAACATTAGTGATAAAAAGCAAGCCTCTTACTTCATGGGTTCTGTTACTGATTGACTTGGGAGCCTGAAACCAGCCACCGGGTTTTGCAGTGTGGCTCTTTTGGTGTCATTCTGGGCTGCAGTGGCAGTGAGGAGACTGGCGGAAGTGGGTGCAAATCCTGGCATCGCTTGGTTTCCGCAGCCACTGGAATGGGAGTCTGAAGCTGCTGGGTGCAGTGGCATTGTTCATGCTGATGCCAGAAGGGTGACATGGGCCATTGTTCGGCCAGACAGACAAAAGAACAGAGGACTGGCCTCAGCAGAACCAAATGCTGGAGACCTGCTGGAGCTAGTTACTACAAAAGGCATTGAAGTTCTCTAATCACCTGTTTTGTAAAAGCCATGATTACAGAAAGGAGAGCAGGGGCCATGAATCCTTGTCTTAATAAAATCATAAGTACATCCAGGCAGGCTTTATGTGAGGGTCTCTTCTTGTCCACCTGATCAGGTTTGTATTTGTTCTGTCTATATGACAGAAGCTGTGTAGTGTCAGGAGCCGGGCTCTCCCCACACTTTAGACATGGTGGGTGGGCTTTTTGTGCAGGTTGGTACACCTCTCCTGAGGTACCTGGTGCTGAGAACTGTTCAGGTGTGGGATCCTGGCCTAGGTAGTTGTTGATTTGTTCTGGTAGGAAAAATCTTGTTTGTTAGGGAAAGCAGAAGAGAAACAAACAGGGTAAAGTGGGGTTTCAAACATGCCCACAAATGAGGAGGAGGAAGCTACAGAAAAACCCTCTGTGACGAAGCAGCTCTTTTTTCCAGTCACGAATGGGTAATGCCACCCCCAGATCATCTGCTCCTCTGGGTGGGATTTGCTAGTGTAGGGGCCTGAATCTGTCTCTAACTCAGAAAAATTAAATGCCTGGCACAAAGTAGGATGGGGGTGAGTGAGGACTCAAGATGCCAGTTTAGATACATTTTTATCTAGACGCGAGTTCAGCTGTTACAATCCTGAGCCATCTCAAAGACAAAAATCAGCCTACTTAAAATTGTTGTTGATGGGTTTAATTTGGATTCTTCTGCTGAATTTCTCTAAGAAGAGAATATGTGCTAAGGGTGCTGCTGAAAGCAGAGTCCTCATGTAGACGTCATTTGCAATTCCACACCAACATGTGAGAGCAGTACCCACCTGAAGTCCACAGAGATCTTCATGGGCACACCACAGTTCCCCAAGTGTTGTAGGATCAATTGATGCAGTGACAGATCCTGCCCAAAAGGACTCAAATTTTCTTCTTTTCTGCTTGCCACCCTGAATGAAACACAAAAGCTTCAGTTTTAAGGGTAGCTGTAACTACCTTACAGGCTGTAACTTTGAGCATCAATTCACACGGTCATTTCCTTCCCATAATAACCACATAAACTCCTTTTGTCTCCTCTTTTCTCCAGGTCAACAGACCATGGCACTACCTATGAAAAGCTAAATGACAAAGTAGGCCTGAAGACTGTGCTGAGCTACCTTTATGTCAGTCCCACTAACAAGAGGAAGGTAAGGGAGAGCCAAGCTGGTCGCTATGGAAACAAAATTATGACTCTGCCTTCTGAGAGGAATTATGATCCTAAAGTGAAATCCATTGGCAATTCATGGGAGCTTGAATTTGCTAAATTACACTAATGCAATTCCATGGATTTCGGTAGAGTTGTGCCAGTTTTACTTGTGATGGGATGGAGTTCTTAATCTCCTGCTTGAAGGAGTTAGAGAAGTACAAGGGTTGCTTTTATTTGCTTCTGACTGTTACACCTTCAAAGAAGCTGAACTCATACAAATGCTTCTAGGACTCTTGCTTACACTGACTTTAACTAATACACCTCTGTTTGCCTTCTCTATCTCTTTATTATTAGAAATAACAGAGAAAAGGCATTTCTTCCTGCATTTGATGCTTATTCTTTCACTGGCTTTGTGGAAAAGTTGGAGGTAAAGATGTAAATGACATTTTCATTGGTTGCATCGTATAAGGGGGCTGACAGGAGAATATGCCGGGACAAGTGGGTGGGAGACCTAAGATGTGATTTGAATGTGTAGGAGAGATGAGGTCACAGCTTTCAAACCCCCCTGCTCATGCTTCCCACGAGATGCAATTAGGGATTTGGCTGGCTCACCGAGTGCAGCCCAGGAGTTACTTCTCAGTGCCTTTTTGGTTTAAAATTATTGCCCATGTGGATTCAAGAGAGGTAGTGGTACAAAAGCACTCTCAGCTACCCACAGAAATAAACGTGGGAGGGCTGCAGCACGCAGCTAACTGCTGGAAGTGAATGGGGCTGATCGGATGGGGTGCAGCATGTTCTGTTTCATCACTTCCAAACTGCTCAGCTCGTCTCCCTCGTTAGGTTTCCAAACTTGCATTCTGCTACTCCTATTGTTATTATTATTGCTGTTGTTTTTTCCATCATCGGTCAGTCCACAGAGATTTCAGAATTGATGTTTATTTCAGTATATGCAACTGTAAGGAACTCATAGCTCTGATTACTATAGGCAACAATATATGCCTTTGGGTGTAGAGAGCAGAGAGAGAGAAGGCAGTGGGCAGGGGTCAGCTTATATTTTTTTGAGTGCAGAAGCTGAATTCTCATGAAAACTATCTTGGCTTCTTTGTTCTGAGCAAAATGGAATGAAGATATTTCATAATAAACTCTCCTGGCCTTAATGCCCCCTGCCACAATAAACATGGCGGGCACTGAAGAGTTAATTCTTGTTCATTCTGTTTCCAAAGCAACTCTGCCCACCCAAAATTGGAGGCAATATGCTCAGTTACAGATCCTACATCGCTAGTGTAAAATCTCCCTCACAAATCGAAGTACTAGGATATATGATTACCTTCTAGCAATTTCTCAAGCTATCAGGCTTTACAGATTAGAGGTCTTTTCTTCCTCTCATTTTTTTCCCCACTAATAACACATACCACCATATAGTGGCATGCAGAACTATCATTACCTCCTGGCTTCTTATTGCAGATTACAATTTTTATTGGCTTTTTTTTTTTTGGTGTTGTGTCTTAAGGAGATGATTTCTGGACCTATTTGTCTGTCTTCCTTCCTCTCCTCCCTTCTGAAAAATCTTTTGAAAAGTAGAGATGATCTGTAAGAAAAATCCATAGGAAACCAGCTTTGGTGTGGCTGCTGTGGGAACAACTTTTTATTCTTTCTGCCTCTGATAAATATATGGACACTGTTACTGTGCATGGTTAAACAGGTGGTTTGTCTGAACCCAGAGCTGACTCTGCTTTGTTGATCAGCAAAGTAATCCCAAGCATCAATTCAGAATATGAAAAGTGCTTGGAGATGTCACTGGATTGGAGCACTGGGGATTTGTCAAATTCATTGTCAGGCTTATTGTGCACCCACCCCTTACAGATTCACAAGGTTGTGTGTGGCAAAAAATGCACTTGGACTTGGAGAAGATTACAACCCGGGTGAATATTGTTAAAGCGGCCTGCAGAGTAAGCATCATGTTTTTGCTGAGTTCCTAAGGGAAACCACCAATAATGAATTACAATTCAGTGAATCAGTTGCACCCCAGTAGAGAGAGTCTAGATCCTTTGTGCTTCACCTCTAACAGTGTGAGTGTTGGACAATTGCACACAATGCAGTGATCTCTTGTGAGCCTCAAATATAGATCTTTCAGGCAATAAACAGTGGGAGAAAGATACTACAAGCAACAGACGTGTACAGGACCTTTGTGCACACAGTGAATCATGGAGACCCTTTCCAGGCAAGATATTTTCTCCTTAGGCATCAGATACTGGTAGGACCTTGTATGCCTCACAGCTCCTGTCGATTTTTGATGGTTTGCTAGCACTGTCTGCTCATTAGCGCTTAGAGGATTAGCAGTTACTTGGAGGAGGGGAAGAGCTTTCCATACATTCATTCCTAATTGATTTACTAGTGAGAAGGATAATTACCTCTCAGCTACCCTGCAGAACTACAGTGGGAATTACCTGTCAGATTTCTTTGAAGCCCCAAAATGCCTCTCTTCAGCTGTTAGGTAGAAATTCTGTATTCAGCCAAATGCCAGTTATATAAACATTTACCTGAGTTGTGGCATAATCCTGGGCTCATTTAAAGTATGAGGAAAGAGGATTTAAACAGTAGCTTTTTGCTTTCTTTATCTTTTAAAAGAAAAGCTTTTTTTATTTCCTTTTAATTTTTGATGGGAATATTGTATGCTTTTTGGTGGCTTCTGCTGTATTTCACTGCTCAGTGATGCCAGATTATGGTAGAACACTGATTTCTCAGTAACAACATCACCGTTATTGCAGTACTGGGGGATCAGATGGGGCCAGAGTTGAAATGCAGGGGTGGAGCAGATGGTTGAGGCATGGTTACAACTCGTGGGCTGGGAGCCTGTGTCATTCCCCTTCTCTTGGTCCTGAGAAAACCACAGCTGGTGCTCACTTTACCCATATGGGAGGGCATAAAGCCCTCAGGGCTTTATTCTGAATTATGGCACTCCAAACATTTGTGTTTTTCTTATAAAGTAGATTCCTCTCTGGAAGAAATACCGAGCTTAATGCAGGAAGGATTTGGTGAAATTCTGGAACACATACTACACAGGGAGGTTGCACTTGGTGAACTCTTGGACTCCTCTGGCCTTAAAATATTTAATTCTCTTTGGGTTTTATTCTGTCCCCCACAAAGGTCATGTCTGAGCATCTGCTATGTAACATTGATGGCAAAAGCAAGTCCCCAGTTAGCTTCATGCATATGTGGCCTTCCTCTTTCAAGCTAAAAAATTTTGTTTCAGTTTAGGTTATATTTTTAGTTAATTTTATTAATCTCATGTTCTCTTTAGGCTTCCTTCTAAGATGCTCCTGTGTATTTCTCCCATCCCTTGCTGGAGAGCCCCCACCATGATGTTGAACATCACCCTGTTTGTATTTGGTGTCCTGCCATATTTTGAAACTTCCTTCCTGCCACAGCAGACTGACAAATGCTGGAGCAGCCTGAAAGCATCTGGCCCCTCAGTCCTGCCCTTTGGTCCTCTGTGAAACACATCAATCATTATTGTTTATCAGTGACCAAAATCACAGTGGAGAGATCATGTGTTTGTGCCTAAAAAGGAAAGATGTAGAAGTTTGGGGAGGGGTGGGAAGGTGAAGAAACAAAATGTCTAGTTTTATCATGGTGATAAATCCAGGATGGCCTTAGCTCTTCCCAGGCATCTCCAGGCTCTGCTGGTGTTTGGTACCTAGGAGCCAGGTTCAGTCTGTTGATGTTGGTTGGTTTTACATGTTGCCACTGGGGGAGATATCAACCCTCCACAGACTGAGTTAACAAAGGCACAGAAACTCATAGCCAGAACTGAGCTAAGGTGGCTTTAGCTGTATCCCCACATGGTGCATGGCAGCTTTGGGTCCCAGAACCCCTGCCCTCAAATGATGACCCATCCTGTTGATAGCTGGTTTGGATCTGAGATGGGGGATGTCCATGCAAGGTGTTTCCTAGAAATCACAAGAAGATATTTGGAAAAAGCACTTTGCCACTGTGTAATTTGAAGTTTTGAAGTTATAAATAAACCAATATAACAATAGGCAGATGCCACATGAAGTTATCATAAAAACCTTATAGAATAGTTCAGTTGGAAGGGACCTTCAAAGATCATCTAGACAAACTGCCTGACCACTTCAGGGCTAACCAAAAGTTAAGTTGCTGAGAACACTCTGCAGCTATGATTCCTCTTGCCTGTCACATATCATTGCTGGTGATCAGGGCCAGCCTGGTAATCTGACAGCACTCATCATTTGAAATGGGATCACCCTGGAGTGCTGACATAAGGAGGTTATTGAGTAGGCTGTAGCACACGGTAAATCCGTAGCCTCTGGCTTCACCAGGGTAGAAATGCTTCCTGCCATGAGCCAGGATGACTTCATCTTCATGTGGATCAGTTGTACTGTTAATTGCCTTCTGAGAGCTAAGGAGCTCAGGATTTCACAACTTTTTGCAACTGGCCAGTGTGCATATGGCCTCTGCTGTTGGTAGCTGCAACCGCCAGACTTGTACCTGCTGCTCTGGCAGATGCTTGGGTTGTTCCTTTTTTTCACTTCCACATTAGGGACTTGTGGAAGTGAAGAGGAATTTTCCTTAGATGAGGAGACTCTGCCTTGATTTCTAGGTGATCATCCAGGTGTCAGTCTCCAAAGTCCTGAAGGCTATGGCTTTCTTAAGAGTTACTGCTTTGAGCCCTGGTGAGAAGCCACCTTGCTTGTGATTGTGACACTTCCACACCCATGAAGATGCTCTAATTGACAGAGTGTATTCCAGAGACATATCTTTCCCTTCAGTGCATCCACCCACCCTGTTGTTTGCCTGAGAGGCCACATGAAAAAGTATCTGCTTTGGCCCAGCTGACATACATATTTTAACAAGTCTGATAATTCTGTGGTGAACTTCAGAAAGGAGAAACATTCATGTATGTTCAGTAGTACACCTTTCTTGCAGATGAATGAGATGGAAATGGGTCAGATGGCTGTGTACTTTGAAAAGCTGGGACTCGCAAAATCCATAGCTTTGGCTTTTTTACCCCACAGCCTGTTCTTCTTTAAGGGATATGACAAAAGGCTGCTTGCTCTGCTGGGCAGAGATTTCAGTTCTCTGCTGACCTTTAATTTAATGCTATATCTTGGGTGTTAGTTACATTTTACTAGAGGCAGATTTTCACAGCAGTGTGGGAATTAGAATTGTTTACTTCTTCCAAAGCACTAAGGGAAAAGCAGTTTCTATTTTAATAAAAAATTTCTCTTGACTTTTAATTCCCATTTTTCTTTTTTTTTTCTTTTTTCTTTTTGACAGTTTTCTGATAGAAAAATGAATAATTTCCACAACTATGCCTTAGATTCTTTGACTAACTGTGTGGACTTTGAAATAGCACCTCTTGGAGCTGAAGTGCTCTGAGACCCTATTCTCTAACATGTGTTGGTCTGTTGGGTAAATCACCTATCTCATGAACATTTGCTTTCTTCTTGTTTGTCAATAATGGGATTTGTTTTAGAATTGATGCATCATAGGTGGAAGCAAAAATCTTCCAAAGGGTGCAAAAGGAAGATGAGAACAGAAGTCCCATGTATCTGAAACACTGCTTCTTTCAGGCACTGAGGTGCCATTTTGAATCCCAAGGAACTGTTGTTGAACCATAGATTTCTTGTATTATTTCTTCCATGAAGTGCTCTGTGTAAAGCGAATGTTCTTGGTGAAGATGTTTAGTTGAAAACCCAGTCTTCACTGAGAAAGTTTTATCTCTACCCTTGGGATTCCTGTGGAGGTCGAGAGGATGGAGTTAAAAAGCATTTAAAAGAAAAAGGAGAGAGGAAAAAAGGAAGAGAATGACAACTCCAACTGACAAAATCAAACCAAAATGCACTTGCTTGTATATAGTATTGCTCGGATAAATGTGAGGTCCTGATTGCATTTAAGATCTGCAGTGACAGTTCTGATATCTTAGAAATACCTTCCTTCATGAATTTGCTTTGCAATTCAATTGGATGCAATCATCTTTAGCTTTTCTCGTATGCTCTTACCATCATTGTTGTAGGTGATAGCTTGAAGAATTAAAAGGTCTGTAGTCTGTCTTTCTGTGCAGAGAGTCAGCATAAAACATCACCCAGCTGCAGTGACTGCAGTGAGGATTCCCCCAGTTTTCTCCTCATAGTGGAACTGAAGCATTTGAGATTTTATTTTATAGGTGGACTTTCTAGCTCTAAGGGATTTAAACAGTAGTTGCAAACAGCACAAAGCAGAAATAAATTCACAGTGCTCAGCTAAAGAGCTTTGAGTAAATGGTTTTGCAGGCTAGTTTCCCAGTTGTCATACAGTCAAAATGGAAGGGCCAAATCACTGAAGCTATAAAAGACAAAGATGTGTGACACCTCTCAAACCTATTCATGCCTCTGGACTTGGCCCATCAGAATAAGAAATGCTTAGAGGTATTTGGAGAGTCAGAAGCTCTGAAAGCTAAATCTAATTAGGTTTGTTTGTTTCTGTGCTGCTTCCTGGGGATGAAGTGAGGCAACTGTTTATGAGCTGGCAGAGTGCAATGCTGCGTTACAGTTCAAGTTAATGAAGGAAGAAGTTAATTGTGACTGTAATATTGGAATCACAGAGGAATGCACCTACCTGAATGGAAACTAGCTAGCTCTTTGGGAGTGACATCTCCTCTTGCAGGAGTTGAAGATCCTAAATGAGTGCAAGTCACTTTGACCTCCTTTTTATTTCTTCTTGCTCACTTGGTAATTGAGAGCAAATCCCATCCTGGCCTTGTGCATCTCCTAAGGGAATTCCTGAGCTCTGGTTGGAGCCTCAAGGCAGAACTATGGTCTGAACTTGTTTTGTTTTTGCCTTTATTTTTCAGTCCACTTGGTCTCACAGGGAATTACACAGCATTTTGTTTTCTCCCTACTCATCGAATGTGTGACAGGCTGATGAAGCAGTGATTCCAGCATGCACCTGATGCTTGCTAACCCAGCTTGAACTGAGTTGCCATCCTTTGCCACAGATCCCATTAGTTATTTTCTTCTTTTTTTTTTTTTTTTTTTTTGCCTGAGATTGCATCCCAAGCTATTGGTGAGGAACTGAGCTCAGGAGTATCCTAAAGTCATTTGGCAAACGGAAGGTTTCTTTGTACACTTTTTCTTTATTATGCTGACACTGTGATAGACAGCATGTGCTGCAAATTAGCACTTTCTGGTGTGATCTCAGAGAATGTATTTATAACACAAATGCAGTGGGGCTGAGTTAGAGCCACAGGGGCAGGAGTGATAGAACTGGTTCTTTCTACTGTCTTTTATCCCTAATCTTTTCCTTTAGCCCAAAGAAATAGTTACTAAATAGCTCTTGGCTTTGCAGCTGCCATTAACAGGGGCTAAATTACCTGAGCTGCAAAGTGAGTTTTAATTGTCTTTGCGTACCCTTCTCCAGAGCCTTGAGCTGTTTTGGATGTTCTTGTTCTACTCAGCATTCCAAAAACACATGCTACTTAGTCCAGAGCCTATGTGGGGAGAACCTGCCTACTGTTGTACAGGAAAGGCTGTAGCTCTAAAACACAGCATCTGGATCATCTGAGCTCAGATATTATCTGCTCTGGTTTTACCAGTGGATTATACAAATGTGACTGATCTGGTTAACATCACAATATATTCTGCCTGGTAAATATATTTCAGGGACAGTCACCATCAGTCTCCAGAACTGACAATTTATATAGAGAATAAAAATGGGGATGAAGTAGTATTATTTTCCTTCACTTACTGATGATTTCCTCAAGGTCACACACAACATCTGTAGCAAAGTCAAAGAATATGTGACATGGTGTGTTTTATCTACAAGGTTCAGTCTTGTGAGCTCTTGCACATGAGCTTCTCCCTATTTGTCTCATTAGTTCAGCTTGAATTTGTCACCTATGAAAAGAGAATTTTTGTAAATATTTGCAGAACCATGACCTGAAACTGTGTAAAAGAGATCATTTGAGTTACAGATGTCGTAACACTTTATCTGTAGCTTTCTCTGACCTTTACTAAGAAATATAGTTTCCCTATGCTAGTAGACTTTATTAGTGTTTTTAACATAGTTCAAAATGAATGGAAGATACTAGGATGTAAAGGCAAAATATGAGTGTTAGTAGAATACTCTTAAATATATATATATAAAAAAAAATATATTTTTTTCAGTATGCCCAAAATCTGTTTTTCTTTTAAAATTATTATTACTATGTTTGCGGGTCGTGCCTTCTTGTGAGTCCTTGTAGCCAAGGGGATCACAGAATCACAGAATGGGCAGGGTTGGAAGGGACCTCTGAAGATCATCTAGTCCAACCCCCCTGCCGAGCAGAATCACCTAGAGCATGTTGTGCAGGATGGCATCCAGGCAAGCTTTGAACGTCTCCAGAGAAGGAGACTCCACAACCTCTCTGGGCAACCTGTTCCAGTGCTCTGTCACCCTCACAGTAAAGAAGTGCTCCCTCACGTTGATCCTGTGAGAAGAGAGTACTTTGTCCTGCTGCAGCCTGGGACTGTGGTGCCTGGCATGTCAGATGCACTGCTGGGACCTGACCCAACCTGTAGGCTCCTATAATTTAAGAAAGAAGAAACATTTGCAGATTTAGTTTTATCTCCTCTAACTTAACATAAACCATAGAGATAAATGGAATTCCTGTGGCATCTGTCGTCTGGGATGCAACTATTTTTCAGCACAGATAGCACAAAATTGAGACCCAAGCTTATGAGAGATCCCCAGTGGAAGCTTCCCCCTTTCTTGAACAGGGACAATCTGAGCATTGTACCCCAAGGAAGACTGTCCTTCAGTATGCGTGAAGATAAAAACTTGAGATCCTTGGGGCTTTTTCAGTAATTTCTCTGGAAAAGCAGATGCATTTAAAACAAAACAAACAACAACAACAAAACACAACCTTGAACATTGCTCACGTCAGCTGTTTCTAAAAATTAACATATTTGAGATCACAGAATTATAGAATGGTCCAGGTTGGAAAGGACCTCTGAAGATCATCTAGTACAACACCCCTGCTCAAGCAGAGTAACCTAGAGCACGTTGCAAAGGGTCACATCCAGGCAGGTTTTGAATATCTCCAGAGAAGGAGACTCCGCAACCTCTCTGGGCATCCTGTTCCAGTGCTCTGTCACCCTCACAGTAAAGTTTTTCCTCATACTCAGATGGAACTTCCTGTATTTCAGTTTGTGCCTGTTGCTTCTCATCCTGTCACTGGGCACCACTGAACAGAGTCTGGCCCCATCATCTTGGCACCCTCCCTTAAGATATTTGTGCACATTGATAAGAACCCCTCTCAGCCTTCTCTTCTTGGGGCTAAACAGGCCCAGGTCTCTCAGGCTTTCCTCATAAGAGAGATGTTCCAGTCCCCTAATCATCTTTGCAGCCCTCTGCTGGACTATCTCCAGGAGCTCCATGTCTCTCTTGTACTGGGGAGCCCAGAACTGGACACAGTACTCCAGGTGTGGCCTCATTAGGGCTGAGTAGAGTGGAAGGATAAGCTCTCTAGACCTGCTGGCAACACTCCTTCTTATGCAGCCCAGGATACCATTGGCCTTCTTGGCCACGAGGGCACATTGCTGGCTCATGGTCAACTTGTTGTCCACCAGGACTCCCAGGTCCTTCTCCGCAGAGCTGCTTTCCAGTAGGTCAGCCCTCAACCTGTACTGGTACCCGGGGTTGTTCCTCCCCAGGTGCAGGACTCTGCACTTGCCTTTGTTGATCTTCATGAGGTTCCTTTCTGCTGAACTGTCCAGCCTGTCCAGGTTTCTCTGAATGGCAGCACAGCCTTCTGGTATATCAGCCACTCCTCCCAGTTTTGTATCATCAGTAAACTTGCTGAGGGTGCTCTCTGTCCCTTCATCCAGGTCATTGATGAATAAGTTGAACAGGACCGGACCCAGATAATTAACAGAATACTCACGTGTGACATTATTTAACGCGGGTTGGGGGGAGATGATTAGAAGACAGATGGGTATCTGTTTCTATTTATACATATCTTAAAGATACTACATTGAAAGCCCTTGTTTCAGCATTCATGAAGAAGAAAACATCCATTTATTATGAAACTCCAGAATTAGAGTTGCCTATGTGTGCCTTTATGCATCTGCATTTCATGGCTTTGAGCTTATCCGTTACAATAACTTTTACTTGCATTTTTCATATGTTTCTGAACTCATTTAATACACATTTGGGTAATGTTTAGTTAAGTATTGAAAGCAAATGCAAGCCTAATGCAGGGTTCAATTAATAAAGCTATTGAGTAAAATGATGGCTGAGTTGGCTTTATGGAAAATGTCTTGTTAAATAAGTGTCATTTTAGTCTTCACAGATGTTGTAAGTCTAGTTGATAAAAGTAATTTTGTAGACATAAGATATATAAGTAAAATAACAAAAAATCAGACACCTGCTGTATCATTTATCTACTAAGGACTGGAACTGTAATTCTGAAATCTCTGCTTAGCTGCTGTCTGGAGCTTTGGCTATAAAGTATGGTTTACATTATGGGAAAAACTGGCCACTTGAATGAAAGCAGGCACAGATCTTAGGGAAAAGCAAAACAGAACTCAAAGACTTTGGACTTGACTTATTTACCATGCATGCTTTCCTGATTTTGCTCTATGTGTGAGAACCGAGCAGATAAGCAGTGTTTGTTTGGCACAGTTTGTAGACAGTAAATGTAGCTATCTACAGCTTTAAACATACAATTCTCAGTCCTATTATCCTCAGATGATAAATGAGAAAACCTGAGACTGGTCGAGGAGGGTGACACTGTACTTCATTGTCTACTGGAATGGCTGGAGAGTCAGAACGTGACAGGAGAAAACGGGAGAAACCCAAGCCAATATGTCTCTTTTTTTTCTTTTTTTTTTCTTCCCAGTACTTGCAATAAAATTTGGAGGAAAAAAAAGACCCGTTATCAGATAAGACTCAGCTTGCCAGGATGGATACTGGTGCAGATCTATGACAGATCTTGTCATAGGCCAAGCTGCCTTGTCTGGCTTTCTAGCAGTTGGACGCTCTCTCCTGCTGCTCTCTGCCTGCTTCACATCATATTGCTAGAGTCAGGCTCCTGCAGAGCCTTAGGGATGGTACAGGATCATAAAAATAGGGTAAAACTGGAAAGGTCACATCCACGTTTAGAGGTGGACTTCCCAGAGTTGGCTGACAGTATTTAATAGAGGCAGTTTGTTCCGATTTAGTCAACAAGTGTTAAAGGACAGATCAGAAGTTATAATATCCACTAAAATAAGGCTGCAATTTTGTCACTTAGCATGGCCATTGCTTTTATGAAGTGGAGCAGAGCAGGCCTTTAGGAGCTTTCAGAGCGCCCTGCCTTGGTTACAGGGACAAAGTGGGACTGTCAGGATGCATCACCTTGTAGGAGCTGCCTGTACCCAGCCTGTCAGCAGGGCAGGCTGAGCAGAAGATCCTGACATAGGGCAGGTTTGTAAGACTTCCATCCTTTCTCCACCCTCCTTACCTCTATGAAACAGGGCTATCTCCTTTACTGCTGCAGCTCCAATAATATATTAATTTATGAAGTATGAAAAATGAGATAGTTTTGAATTAATGAGGAGGGGAACAGTGCTTTACAGCCAGCAGGATAATCAATCAATAATAATGAGTCAGCATGTCCTGTTATTAAAAAAAAAGGAATAATAATAGAATGGGTAGAGAGCAGCCCTTGGAAAAGGGGCATGTGGGTCTGTGTGAGACTCATTGTTGTGACCTTGATCTTTAGTGATTAGAGCTGTTTCACCAGGAGATAGTTATTTTTCTTTGAGGAAGACAAAACAACAAACGAACCCCCAAATCCCTTACCTTCAAACCCAGCAATCTGTGATAAAATGTCTTTATTCTTCACTTTGGAAAAAAATGAAATAAAAAGAAATTCAGCATTTTCATTGAGTGAATTCTCATTTTCAGTGAGCAGCTTACCAGAGTCTGCAGGGTCATAGAATCACAGAATATCCTGAGATTGAAGAGACCCAAAAGGATCATTGAGACCAACTCATGGCTCCACACAGGGCTGCCTATAAATCAAACCCTATGTTTGAGAGCGTTGTCCAAATGCTTCTTGAACTCTGGCAGGCTCAGTGCTGTGACCACTTCCCTGGGGAGCCTGTTCCAGTGCCTGACCACCCTCTCAGTGAAGAACCTTTTCCTAACATCCAGCCTGAACCTCCCCTGTCACAGCTCCATGCCGTTCCCTGGGGTCCTGTCACTGTCACCAGAGAGCAGCCACCCGCGCCTGCCTCTTTGCTCCCCTCGTAACCCAGCTGCAGGCCGCCATGAGGCCTCCACTCAGTCTCCTCTTCTCTGGGCTGAACAAACCAAGTGACCTCAGCTGCTCCTCATGTCTTCCCTTCTTGATCCTTCACCATCTTTGTAGCCCTACTTTGGACACTGTCCTTCTTATACTGTGGTGCCCAAACCTGCACACAGCACTCAAGGTGAGGCCACACAAGCGCAGAGCAGAGCAGGACAATCCCTTCCCTCGACCAGCCAGCAGTGCTGTGCCTGATGCATCCCAGGGTACGGTTGCTCTCCTGGCTGCCAGGGCACACTGCTGACCCATGTTCAGCCTGCTATCAACCAGAACCCCCAGATCCCTTTCCGTAGGGCCGCTCTCCAGCCTCTCATCCCCAGTCTGTATGTATAACCAGGGTTGACCTGTTCCAGGTGCAGAATCTTGCACTTGCTGTTGTTAAACTTCATACGATTGGTGATTGCCCAGCCCTCTAATTTGTCAAGATCTCTCTACAAGGCCTCTCTACCTTCAAGGGAGTCAACAATTCCTTCTAATTTAGTATCAAGTGCAAACTTAGTATGCATTCAAGTCCTGCATCCAGATCATTTATAAAAACATTGAAGAGAACTAGGCCAAAAATGGAGCCCTGGGGAGCCCCACTAGTGACTGACTGTCAGCCTGATGCAACTTGATTTACTATAACCCTTTGAGCCCGACCCATTGCCCAATTGTTTACCCATTGTATTGTGTACCTGTCAAGCTGTGTGCTGGACATTTTGTCCAGGAGGATACAGTGAAAAACAATATCAAAATCTTTGCTGAAATCCAAAAAGAATACATCCACTGGCTTCGCTTGGTCAGCTATAGACAGGACTTTACCCTCCTGAACATGTGTTGTCTATGACTGATGACTATGTTTTCTTTCAAGTGTTTTTCAATAACTCCCAGAATAATCTTCCATGCTATCTCTATTTCTGCCGTAGACTGTGTGGCTTTCTGCAGGTTGCTTAGTTTCTCTGAGCATCACTATGAATGGAGGCAGATTTGTGCCTTGGCTACATAGACTTTTCAACGGTCTGGAGCAGGGGAGCTTCTTGCTGTTACTGCTAACCATACGCAGCACTGTGCTCTTACCTAGGGTGCTTGAGCACCGCAGTGCTGCGGCCACTGTGAGTTCAGCAATGTGTTCGGAGCTCTGGCTTCACTGTGTGTTACTCCTCTTCCACATCCGTGCTCCACAGATGTGCACATCTGCCTCTTACAGTGTAAAGCAATAAATAACTTCAGCTCTGCTCTGATCAACTCTATGTAAAATGTGTTACCTCAAGCAGCACTGTGAATCCTGGAAGCCCTTGCTTGGCTGTTTTTAGGAGCAGTTTTACTTCAGCATGGAGCGTAGCTGGGCCAGATCTCAGAGAAACATTTCAGCACATCTCAGAGTGTTTGAGGTCTTTCTGCACTAGCCAGGAATCATTGCCCTTGGCCCTATCTATCCTCAAATGCCCCATTTCTTTGTATACAGATGTTGGTGGACTCTGAGAGTAATCATATGGATTTTCCAAGTGGAGCACAGAGGCAGGGGAGGAAACTCAGGCTGTAATTTTCCAGTAAATCTGGGGAATCAACACTTTGTCAAGTCTTCTTGTCTCTGTCAGAGGAGAGACTGGTGCTGCTCTTTGCAGTGGATCCCACAACCCTTTAATTCTCTATTGCAACAAAATCTGGTTGTCCTTTTTCTGGCAAAAAAGCTTATCTGATATTTTCTGGATCTTTTGGAGCCATCCAGTGGCAGGCCGGCATGATCTTTAAAAGTGATTGCAAGAAAGCCACAAACCTTACAAAGTATCCATGTCCAGAGATGAATGCCAATGAAGTGGAGGTGATGAACACAAGCTCAGCACCTGGAAATGGGTGGAAAAGTGGAGTCAGCTTGGCAGTTTTCTGACTTTTGCCAATTGATTCCCAAACCAAACCATCAGGGTTGTGCTGAAGATAAAACCTTTGTCTACTCTTCCAGCTCCCTCTTCTCTTACACTACTAAGAACTAGCCCTGCAATGGCCAGGGGTTGTGTATGTGCACAGAAAAGGATATGAAGAGGAAGATATGTAATTTTCCCAAGGCTGCAAGACAGTGGCTATGGTTCTCAGTCTCTGGGGCAGTCTCTCACTTTCTCAGTGTGTAGTCATAGACAAAACTTCCACCATAAACCTACAGAGACTGTATCATTGGCAGTTACTTTTGCAAATCTAATGAGAAATGTGAAAGCCAGTGAGCTGGCAGTTGTGAATCCTGTTCCTCAGTCCTGAACCTTCCCAGTTGTTAGGATCTCTGGCAGCTGAATTAACAGGCAGAGTTTGGAACCACAGTGAATAGCTTAGAGCTGAGTGCTGCTGTGCAGTGCACTGCAATGCCATCATGTTTTGTAATTTTAACCCTTAACTTTTGGGTACCTCAGCCTCCTGTCCAGAAGACAGACCTTATCCTATATCCTCAGCTTCCTCCTCCAGCGTGGGGATGTTAGGAAGAGAAGTGCATTTAGAACAGTGAGTAACATGGGTAATAGATGCTAGGTAAGTAAATTGAGATAGATCATTAGCATCTGGATGTGAACATTGATAAAGCTGACTGTTGTCTATGTTCTCCCTGTAATGTGACTAAAAAGCAGAAAAATGAAGTGTGTAAGCAGTGGGAAAGCGATGATGCATTTAAAATTGTATTCAGGTTTAATGGCCTCAAGGGAGATACATAATAGTTTTTATTTTTCTAGAGAGTCATGAAACACTCTACTGTACTCAAATGAAATAGACTGTTGTATACAGGCTGCGAAAGTTTACACCCATGAGGAGCGATCCATGCACCTCTCTTTGTTTTCCATAATGGGGCAACTACTCTGAGTAAACCTATTCCCAGATGTAAAGTATTCTCCCAGGTGAGACCTATAATCAGAGAAGTGTTTTTGTACAAATGGTATTCTCAGTTCCAGCAGTTCTGGTGCACACCAGCCTCTCCTTACCAATAACATTATTTTCTGTAACTATTTCTGCTTACATGGTAAGTTACCATAATGGTGAAAATTACTCTGTAGTTCTACGGAGAATAGCACAACCATGCATTTACTGAAATAACATATAATTATAACAGTGAATATTGCTTTTCCTTTTTCTCTGCACACAGTTTGGGATCAGAGCTGTTCTGTGCCAGTAGAAAAAGCTAGTGACCACAAAGCAATGTGTTGGATGTTGCAATAGTTAGGGCTTTCCTATGTAGAATGGAGAAGAGTAAAAAGGCATCATGCATACCTATACTATGAAGAAAACCAGACTCGAGAGCAAAGCATACACAGATCAGAAGCTTTACATCTATCTCCTGAATTACTGTCTACTTTTTCCGTGGAAGCACCAGTTGTTGCCTCAAGTCACCAGCCGGGGTTTCTTCTACTTCTTGTCCAGGCCCAAGCATGGAAGCAGTGGTCAAACTGGATCTATACAAAACTGACTATAAGTGGTGATGCTTATAATCATTTGGCAGTTCACAGAGAGGCACTATGCATGAACATGCTGCGATATGGAAATGCCTTGGGCAATTTGAATGGGATCTCTCTGTGAACAGCATGGAATACCAAAGTAGGAACAGCAAGGTGGTGGTGTTGTGTCAGAGGACTTTGCTCTGATGAGCTGTGAGGACCTCGAGGATGTGCAGCTGTAACAAGAGTATAATGAGATAAACTAACTGTGGGTAAACTCTGCCTTTCTATGACAATGAACAGGTTTTATAACCAAGCACATGGCTGTTGCCAATCAGTTACTCTTTGCCAGGTCAAACACATGCTTTTTGGACGGCTTCCATCCCCACTGGCACCTGAAATTTAACAAGCAAATGCTTGCTGTGCCTTGTAATTAAAAGTGAAAAGTACATGTGTCCAGTGCCAAAAAGACAAGAGAAAACGGAGAGACATGTTGTTCTGACCTGCTTAGCAGTAAAACAAAGATGAGATGTTCTGCTTTGCTGGGTCTAGTACTATGGCTTATCCTGCTCTTATGCATGCAAATTGGATCCAGCCTAGGATTGGTATTATGGTAGGTTAGGACAGTAGCCTTAGAGTACCTGAGTTCTTTTCCCAGCTTTGATTTTGTCTAAGCCTTAGAGTCATGATATATTTTCATTTTCACACCTGCCAAGGAGGATGGCAGAGTGGTTTTCCTTCAGGGGCTCTTCCTCTGTATCCAATTTAGCCTTGATTTGCTCCTGATCCTCAGGGCATCCTGCAAGGTGCATCTGTGCTCTTGCACAGCTGCTGGAGGTGGTAATTAAATGAAGTTTTGTCTCCACAGGGGATGGGGTCCGTGAGCTTGGCATTCTGTTGTGTTTTGTTTTGGTATGGTGATTTAAGGCAGGTATGGCTGCAATGCCAAGAGGCCGTTTAATTTTGTACAAATCTGAATTAATTGTAATTGAAATCTGGATGTAATTGGATATGAAAGACAATAGAGGTCAGAAAGATTAACCAGAATTATTCACTGTAAACAAGCCTGGTGGGCTGATGTGCATCTCTTTAGGGAAGGCAAGGTGCTGCTGGTCCTCATTTGATGTGCTTTTACTAATCTCTTTCCTCAGAGTTAATCATGTAAGTACTGGGATGATATCACTCCTGTGGATCTTCAGACAGGATGATGATAATTTTTCTTTTGCCACAAAACTGCTCTATCTCAGACTCTCCCCAGAGTCTTTTTGGCATCTCCTTCCTTTTTAATCTTTGTGAGGAGGAAATGAAAGAGTTGCTGAGGTGCTATCATCTTAAATGTGTACTCTTCCATGAGCGAGCCAACTGTATGTAGCATAAACTGGGACTATATATTCCAATTTCATATACAGTGTATGAGTGTAATACTAGTATCTTGTGCGTACATTATTCATCCTCATAGGTCAGACTTACGCTCCCTTGAACTACTGGTCCTAAGTTCTGTCCAGTCAAGGCATATGTGAGGTTGGTTGTAGTTATTCTTAGTTTTATTTCTGATAGTACCAGGATTCTGCTGAGGGGCTGTTCAATGTAACAGTGAACCTTGGACTTGCATGCTTGATCCTGGTGTACTGTTTGGACAGCAGATTTATGCTCGCCTTGTTCCTGATTGACAAAATGCTCTTGATATCTAGGTAGAATATTGTTGTGATGTAAGTTATGAAACTTATAATGAAATTTCCTCGCAGTTTTGAAGATGGGTTGTTTAAATGAATGTATAACAAAGGTACAGCAGAATAATTACATATTACATTTCAGAAGAGGATATTCATAAAAATGAATAAGCACCCAAGTGGTGTCCTCTTTTGAGTTGCAGTATTGCAGGAAGACCATACAGTTTTAGGTTAAAAAAAATTTTTTTTTCTTTCATAGCTTATTACTCTCTACTTTGTCATGGTGCTCGTCTTTAATGTATCTTCTACAAATGGCAAAATGTCCTACAAAGAAGATGTGGGACCTCCATGTAGCTGAACAGCAAAATATGCTCTCATCTTTCTCTCTCACCGTAGGAAAGATGGGGAACCTAGAGATGGGGTCTCCCTGACTTTAGTGACAGAGATTTGTGCTGTCTTCTTAAACAGGCTTAGTGTAGTCCACAGCTGCAATCTCCAGCACAGCAGGAGGAGTCTGTGGAAAATATCCTTCTTAGGAATTAGATGCACACAGAAATAGCTGTTGACATCTGGAATGTTCAGTGATGAGCAATGGAATTCTGTAGAGTAGAAATTGGTTTGTAATTACAGAGAAGTCCTGATGGGAAGGAAGTTCTGGAGAGAGGTTGGCATGAAGTGTCTGAAAGGTCTTGAGAGGGCTATTTCGTTCTTTGGTCACGGTTCATATAATGCAGACCCAACGTAAAAGTCTCAGGAAACTCTATTTCACTGCTTAGCTTCTATGGGTGTCTGACTCATTTTTCATTATCCAATAATAAATACAGTAGTGAAAGTCACCTTTAACACTTAAAGATTGCTTGGATTTTATGGGATTGTATTGAAGTGAGTGCCAAGGTGTAAAAGCCTTATGGTTGAGGTACTTTTATAACACATGCTTCATAAACCCTTATGAAGTGAGTGCAGTACACTTCATCCTTTAAGATTACAGCATTATGGTTCTGAGAGATGGTAATCTGGTGCTATATTCATTAATTAAATCTGTTATTAATGTTAAATTTCAGGCAATAAGAAGTGAAGTTACAAGAAGTTGAAATGGTTTAGATCCAGCCAATTTATCTCTCACAAAAGCTCACTGCATCTTCATTGCCTGACTAATGTCCACAGATTGTCCTTAATATTAAGGAAGTTTTGTGCCATGTGAAGCGAGTAGGAGTTCAAAGTGCAAATCTGGACTACTGTATAGCACAAGGGATTGCAAAGACTCTTATCTTCTTGGGGCTCAAAGATAGTAATTATGTGGATGTTGTTGCCCTTCTCATGGCTGTCTTGTTTGGCTTCCTAGAGAACAGTTGACTCTCTCGTCACAGCTGTTGATGACTAAGGAATGGGGTGGGTGTGAGAGCTGATAACCTTCTCATCCATACACATACTGTTCTCCAAACAGTGCTGGCACACTGTGCTAGAGCTTGAGGGAAGATTTCTTCTTTGCTTTACTTGTGTGTAAATAAATAGGGCTTCTTTCTAGAGCAGGTTTTTATCATTGACATCTCCCATTTTCCCTGATATTCTGGTCTTGGTGATTGGAAAGTAGAGGTTGGCTTCATTTTCTCTTGATTATTACAGAAGTCAGTATATCTACAGGACAGGAGAGTGAGCAGGTACCTAGCACTTTCTGAACATTTTCCATAAAGGTTTGTGCAAAGTTAATGGGCGCTTTCTAAAACAGTCCACAGTCATGCAAAGCTATTTTTTAGCTTAATGCTGATTTATGTTAGTGTTACATTTTCTGCTAAGTAGACAAGTATTTGTGACACCAACACATTTTTGTCTGAGAGGAATTTGGGCTGATTTGATTAAACTGAAGTTTTTTAATTAAACTGACACATGGTGGGATAAGAAGGATGAGATTTTGTTTGCAATGAGTTGTATCTGTCCTCCATGGTACTGGCATAGAAGGGCATCAGGTATGCTTTGTAGCTGTGTTCTAAAGGGATTGAGGTTGTATATACACCTCTGTGAGCATAATTTAGCGTGCAGGAGAAGTAAATTGAAGTAATGATGTAGGAGAGAGGAAAAATGGGAGAAGAATGAACAACCAACAAGTTTTTAGTGAGAATTTTCTGATAGTTAACGCTTAATCTAAAGTGCTTCAGTAGTAAATTTAGTTTTCCCGTAAGAAGTTTCCAAACAGTTCACATTGAACGCTTGTGATGAACAGATGTTTTGAAGGAAGAAAATGATTTTAACATCTTTAACCCTTTAAGTCTTTAAATCTTTAAGTCCAAACAAAATAAAAGTTCTCCATTTCCACTGACATTTCAACAAAAAGTGTTAAAACTTCCTGGCTTTTTAAACACAAAACTAAGATGGAACTTTGGGAAGTAGACTTAACTCCAGAGGTCCTCTGGGATCATACAATCATTTAAATGTTTTAAATCAAAATAGGAGGAAAAAAAAAGTGTAAGCTGAGCACATTCAATACAGAAATCATTATGAATGTGCAAACAGGAAACCTGAAGTTTCTGTTTTTTCAGAGGTGTTAGTGGCAGCACTACCTTCTCAATTGCAGAAGAGAACAATGCAGTGATCCAGAGCAAATTGCTAACACACTGCTAAGGACATGGGATTCTTTTGTAGCTATGGAGGCTTGGGTGGTCTGTAGGTGGACTTCTTTTTTTCTTTTTTCTTTTTTTTCTTTTAACTGTTTTGTTTATTTCTTTTCAGAATAGCACTTCCTATAGGGAAATTAAAATGTGACTAGGAAAATGTGACTCTGAAAAGGCCCACATATGAAAAGCACATTAAAAGTGAAGAGAAAAATCAAAAGGCAGTACATAATGGTTTAATGCTATCTACTTATTTCTGGGAACAAAAGTCATTTATTTTGAACCTGTCTTCTTTATTCACTTACTGGGAAGCTTCCTGCTGATGTAGCTCAGTGATACTGTTGCTGTAGATATTGTACCTATAAAACTTCTCCGTGCTGATTTAAAGAGATGCACACTAGTAATTTAAAATCAAAATTTATGTTGGTTGGGAAAAATAAAAGGATTCAATGAAAACTAGTATTAATAAAGATGCCTTTTATGTGGCATGCTGTTTAAGTTTTTGTCCAGAGGTAATTTATTAAAAGATTCAGCTGTATACAAAATGGATTTCTGTTGTGTTGGGACAACGCATAAACAGGGAGCAAGAGTGGTGCTAAAGCTTTTGGACCTGATGCTGTAGATACAGGTAATATGATGGAGGGTTGGGGGTGGTTGTTCTTGTGCACTGTGTGCAGAAGAAGGAGGATAGAGGTGATGTGCCAAGCAGGCCTTTAGAGTAATGAAGGGTGTTGGGAGAACTGAGTGCCAAGCAATACGGAAGTCTTTAGCATAGCTACGGTAGACAGATTCAGGCAGAGAGAATCTCATGCTACTTATGACTCCAAGCCTGGTCTCATTGTAATGTTGTGCCCATGAGAAGTGTGCTAGCTCATTACTGGTGTGGTTCAATATTCCAGGTCACAGTCATCTTGTGCCTGGCCAGCTTGGGGGCAAAGGAAGAGGAGTGTGACACCACCTTGACTCAACCACCCAGATATACCCTATGTGAAACCAGTGCTGAGGAAGTTGTTCGTATTAACCTAGTGACACAGCTGGAATTTTAATCAGGGTAGCAGGAACTCCTATTCTTAGTTACAAATCCTGCCTTAGTTTTATTATGTCAGACCTTTCAATGGGTATTCCAATTTAGTGGATTTGTGATGTAATATGGTGTTACTTTCCTTCATGCCCACTTTGGCATTCATTCACAGCTCCTTTAAGGGTCCTACATGCTCTCCAGCAAATACCAGTGGCTCTTAGCTACTTCAGTGATTTCTGCACCAAATAGCTCATCGCAGGTATAGGTATGACACCTTTGTTCCTTGTTTTTTCTGCCTGCAGCATGTGCTTATTTCCTGCGATAAATAAGCTTGAAGGATTCAGATCTGGATGTTTTTCCTGATCACATGCTGAAAATCTCATTGTAGTTGTGGTGGTTTTACCCAGCTGAGCAGTGGAACTCCACCACAACCACTCTCTCACTCCCCCTCCTCAAAGGAACAGGGGGAGAAAATAGAATGGACAAGGGCTAAGGGTTGAGATAAGGACAAGAAGGTTGCTCACTAATTACCATCACGGGCAAAACAGGCTCAACACAGGGAGATCAATATAATTTATTACTATCACTAGTGGACTAGAGCAGTGAGAAACTAAAAGCAATTTAAAAACCCCTCCCCCCCCCACCCACCCTCTTCTACCTCCTCCCCCCGAGCGGCACAGGGGAACGGGGAATGGGGGCTGCGCTCAGCCCATATCGCTTCGTCTCTGCCGCTCCTTCATGGTCGCTCTCTTCCCCTGCTCCAACGTGGGGTCCCTCCCACGGGATGCCGTCCTTCCCGAACGGGTCCTGTGTGGGCTTCCCACAGGCTGCAGCTCTCCAAGAGCTGCTCCAATGTGGGTCTGTACCACGGGGTCCATCCTTCAGGAGCAAACTGCTCCAGCATGGGTCCCCCACGGGTGGCAGCTCCCACCGGATCACCTGCTCCTGCGTGGGCTCCTCTCCACAGGCTACAGGTCTGGCCTGGAGCCTGCTCCTGGGGGGCTCTCCATGGGCTGCAGCCTCCTTCAGGCCACATCCACCTGCTCCTCCCTGGTCTCCTCCATGGGCTGCAGCGTGGAGATCTGCTCCATGTGGTACCCCATGGGCTGCAGGGGGACAGCCTGCTCCACCATGGGCCTCACCACAGGCTTCAGGGGAACTTCTGCTCCAGTGCCTGGAGCACCTCCTTCCTGTCCTTCTTCGCTGACCTTGGTGTCTTCAGGGCTGTTCCTCACTCCTCTCTCCCAGCTGCTGTTGTGCAGCAGTTTTTTTCCCTTTCTCAAATCTGCTCTCCTAGAGCTGCAAACAACACCACTCACTGGCTTAGGTCTGGCCAGCGGTGGGTCCCTTTTGGAGCCGGGTAGAGCTGGCTCTTCTCTGACATGGGGCAGCTTCTGGAATCTTCTCAGAGAAGCCACCTCTGTGGCCCCCTCTGCTGCCAAACCTTTACCACGTAAACCCAATACAGTAGTTTATGTTCTTGTAAGGTAATCTCTGCAAAGAATATCCCTTTTATGAACTTCGTTCAATGGTGTCTAGTGTTCTTCTAAACTGGAGTCCATTCAGAACAGCTCTGTATGTGTCGTCATTGTCCCCAAAGCTCCTGCTCTGAACAGAGATACACCATGTAGCAGGCAGCTCTGTTCCTCTGGGTTCATGTCCTAAGGTGTTACCTGAAGTTCAGTCTGATTTTCAGTCTGGTTTGTTTTGTCTGGTGCTTGCCATTCATTGCTCACTGAATTTTGGAGGCCAGGCTATAGGCTCTAGAGGAAATCCTATGCAGTATAAACCATCTCATCTCAAATATATTTTTAAGGACTTCCCCTTTGTAGTAATCTGTCGTCCCTCCCCATCTCCTCTCTACTTAAACTAGAGAAGACAGCAACTTAAAATAATAGTATATATAGAGTATAATTTATATGTTAAAATATTTATATGTGTGTGTGTATAGTCTACAATGTAGCAAGGTGAAATGTAATTTCCTTTTTAATAAAGGTTGCCATTTAATTTAATATTATAGAAAATGATTAGATCTTAAAAAACTATAAATAACACTTGACAGCTCTCTGGTGTTGTTCCTTATGGCAATTATAAATGGTAACCCAGGGTGCTGGCGGAAATGCTCGCTCTGACTGGCGTTTGTTTATTGGCTTTTAAAAAAAGGCGATTAATCTAAATCTCTTCTGGGGCGGGTCCTTTGCCCTGGTCTCATAATGAGAAGTGACATTTTCAGGCTTTTGACAAATGTCCTGCTTTTTCCCCTTCCAAAAGTCGTCCTATCCCCCCATAGCTTCCAGCAGAGAAAAAAAAAAAAAACCAAGCAATAACAAAATAAAGCCACTCTTCTTGCTTGCCACAGCTCTCTTGCTTCAAACACAACAAAGCTGTGACCAGTCCTAACTGCATGACCAGTGGCCTCTTTTTTCATCTTGAACCTCCTGTTCTTCCATCCTGCTTCGTGTTGGATCAGCCTTGCCTGGAAGGATGAATGCTAACAGAGACGGTGTTGTTTTTTTTTTTTTTTTCCTCCTCTCTCTATTTAAAAACATTGGAGGAGTCTTTTGCAGGGTTGGTAACAGCACCAGATGAGGGGCGATGGGTCACTAATATGATGGCACTTACAACAAGATCTGACTGTTGTTAATCTATTTTAGCTTTCCCTTTAATCTTCCAATAAGGTTTGCTTCTAATTTTCCTAGCTTAATGGTTTTATTATTTGATCTTGCAACCACTGTTATGCTTCCAGGGAAACAAATTGCTTGGTTTTGTGAACCATCTGGTGGAAATATCACCTTTTTCATCTCATCTGACCCATTTCTTGAACTGTCCACCTATGTGTTGCAGATCATGTGTGAAAGGGCAGAGTGGCTGCTTTGCATCTCTACTACATCAGGTCTGTACAGTTCTGCCCTTGGTTAAGGAGCAGAGGACAGCTAATAGTGACCTTTTAATATACAGCATTATTAACTTTGTAACCTTTTGTGACAGGTGGAAAATCTTTATTCCCAAACTATCCTCTCTTTAAATGTAAGATTGCTCTGGAATAGCTTCTTATACTGGCAATCTTACATTCTTCTTCCATTCCGCAAATTCAAACAATTCTTACTAAAATATGTTACAGTTCTGTCTGGCACAGACAACATACTTTAGATGAACATCTGTATACTTGGGGGGACAAAATGCTTTTGAAGTCTAAGTCACCAGTAATAGAGAAGATATCTTAAAATCATGGATAAACCTTTCTTGTTTGGAGCAAAATAAAATATATATTTTGATCTGATTAGGAAAAAGAAGCTTATCAAGCTTCCTTCTGGGTGGTGGCCTTGAGGACCTATTCTCAAGGCTTATTCCCAGGGAGCTGACCTCCTGTGGGGATGGTTCCCGCTTCCCATGCTGTGCAGTAGAGCACAATGCAGTGCACTTTTCAGGTCTTGTAGTGTGGCTTTCTGTGGGAACATGTGGGGATTGCTTTGTGAGGCTGGTAAGTAGTCTATGTGAGAGATGTTGAAGGAGCTGTGAGCTCAAGCTGGATTCATACAGGTGGCTTCATCCTAGGACAACATTCAGCTCTAGTTTTAAAGGTCTTTTTTCATTTCTTAATGGAAAGAATCAGAAACAATTTGCATTATATTCACTTTCCGTTGGTGACTTCATAGAGTTAATGAGGTACTTAAGATTAAACATGTGCTGATTTTTTTTTTTTTTTGCTTGATCAGGGTCTAGCATACCAAGGGTTTTACCAATCCTTTTAACTGATTTTCTGTAATTAAATAGTTGCTGTCAAAAATAATGTGTCTCCCTATCCTAGTCTTGAAGCTGGAGCTCTGTGAAGTTGGATAAGAAAAGTTCACTTGGACATGCAAAAGTAACACAACAGCCTTGAATTGCAGTTAGCTGATCATTTCACAGCTAGCTGAAAAAGGCAGCTCCTGGAACTGTTTTGCTGTTGGAAGGCAGTTTCTATATTTGTTTCAGCTAGTATATCAATAACCTGCTGTGTTTAGCACAGCTCTAATTTATTTCCCACTGTTTGCCTTTATTTTATGGTGCTGGCATTTGCTTTAATGTGATGTCGTTTTCTCCAGATGTTAATAAGATGGTGTTAATGTTTCCACAACATTTTTCTTGATAACATTTACATAGAGCATGGCATCTGATAAAGTTGAATCAACCCATTTTAAAATATTGGTAATAGTTTTCTAATTAAAATCAGAGGCACAAAAGTGTTTTCCTCCCTGTACAAATTGAGGTTATACACTTTCCTGTGCTTGGGGAAAATTATATGGTCATTGAGTGAATGAATATCTCCTACTGTATAGATTGGAAGCATGATGTATGAGATCATGTATCAATGTTTGCATGCACACACGTGGACTGTTTTCAGGTGCCAGCAGCTGATCCAGGTAGGCATTCTTTTTCCAATGAGGTGATGCTCTCATTCATAGCTCTGCAAGCTGCCAAATAATGAGTCTGAAATCTCAGCAGTGCCCTGTTTTAGGGGTTTGGAGAGAGATTTCCGTATTTGTGGAGGGAGGTGACAGACTGGAAAGGAGACCAGGAAAAGCCTGATGCGGCTCTCTGAAGTTGCTCTCCCCATCCGAAATCATCTTCAACATCAACATAACATTATTCATTCTTGTTAGGCTTTCTGAATTTATTTGGACAAAAATAAAATGAAATTACGGAATCACTGAGTGAATTATCAGGCAGAATGGAAACCAAACACTAAAAAACCACAAACTATCTGGGAAATCCTATGGGCCATTTACGCTGTTGAACAATGTTCTGAATATGTCTAACAGGAATCAGTACTGTATGACCTCACTTTTAAATTGTATTCAATTTCACATTCCCATTAACACTCTATTCCCTCCATTTTCCTATTTAGATCATGCTTCTTAGCGATCCAGAGATTGAGAGCAGCATCCTCATCAGCTCTGATGAAGGGGCTACATACCAGAAGTACCGTCTGAACTTCTATATTCAGAGTCTGCTCTTCCACCCCAAGCAGGAAGAGTGGATCTTGGCCTACAGTCTGGATCAAAAGGTGAGCAGTTGATTTCATGTATCAGTGAGTATTGAGCCAGATGTTTAAAGAGATAGCATCTGGAACCATGTGCTTCCAGAGATGGTGAAGAAATTATGGTGTGCTTTGCTGCTCTCACCTTGCAGTTTTAGAAGTGTTCAAAACCCATCCAGTGACAAAGCAAGCTGGCTGAAGTTGTGCAGTGATCATGATGGGTGTGGAAACTTCAGTAATGGTATGAAAGAATAAAAGAATATGGCATTTGACATGACATGTGGAGCAGTTCTAAAAAAATCCTCTTGATTTGTAGGTCTTAGTGATGGCTGAGCTATCTTTGAGCATTGAGAACTCTGAGGCTGACTCATAACAGCTGGCTGTTGTGCATGAAGGGATGCTCATTCTGCCTGTGAACTGAAGATGGTTAATCTGGAAATCAGTGATCAGCAACAGATAAAGGATTCTGCTGTGCCACTTTTTAAGTTGCTTTGCAGTGCTTTTTTTACTGAGAGACAGCTCTTAAGTCTGCTACTTTGTCCTTAGCGAGCCTGCTCTTATGTAACACTCATCTGTGTTGAAAGGTGCTGAGCAATCGGGGTGCAGTATGACTTGTAAATGTGGTTATAGAGTGTGTGCTCCACCTCTGGAACAGTAGTCCACACTTCAACACAAAGCTATGATACAGACTGGCTTATCAAGTTACAAATTTTAGAAGGTTTAAAGCTTGTCAAGCTCTTCTCTTTCCTCTCTTCCATTTCTGTCATCTGTAGACTGTGGAAAGTAAAAATGTGCTGAAGAGACGTTTTAAGTTTTCTGCATCAATCTGTCAAGAGTGTGTGTGTGTTCTAGGTAGAATTTTCAATTTCTACAGTTATTTGGGAGGTTTTTTAAAACAGTCAGTCTCACATCCCTGCTATAGGACAATACTCCAAAATTTCATGCCTCTTGTATTTGACAACATTTCCTTTGAAAGGCTACTACAAATCTTTACCCAAGCACTTACTGAGAGTACAATCAAATAATCTACTATTGCTGTGCTTCCCAATGTAACCTTTCCATCCCCTTGTAAACAGAATGCTATGGCAGGCAACGTGAGGTTTGCTGCTGTGCTACTGATGATGCTTGAGTGACATTTGCAAGCACAAAGCTATTGTAAATAGCCTCCTTTCATAGTATCATATACTTATTGTAAGAAAGAGTTAGTCAAATGTCAAATAGTTTTGTGCACTCAGATGTTCACTGTAACAGGGATTTTGAAGAAGTTTAGAAAGACCAGTCTATTTGTTTGATGTCACGGAATGGTTTGATGCCACTTTTAAACTGGAGGTAAAAGATTTTAAATGGTACTGGTGTTTATACAAAGACAGTCCTGAAAGAAATGACTGGTGAGGCACACATGGATGTGAGAAGGCAGATACGACATACTGAGCATGAGCTTGCAAAGAGGTTCAGCTGTAGTGAATATGAAGCATCTGCTCTTGGGTTGAAACACTGTGCTTCTATTTCCAGTGCTTTGTGATCTGTTTTATGACATGTTAGCCACTGGAAAGAGAAATCAAAATACAAAGCATGCACATACATTAGCCTGTGAGGTGTTAATTATGCTCCCCTGGTCCAGTACTGCAGTAATGGCTCAGGAGTATTTTTGCTCCTGCTCCGTCAAACTAATGCATACCTGGAGAGTGTAGCCCACCTCAGCTGTTCTCATCTACTCAGAAGAGAGCCAAGGCAAGTGCAGTGCAAGTTAGAAACTCCCTGAGGCTGCCTGCCTTTTATCCCAGAAACTGAACAAATTTGTCCACAATGTAAGAGCACAGAGGAGGCGAAGGTGGTCTGCAGCTTGTTGGTAAAATGGAAATGAAGCAACAGGAAGTTCAGACTTTGCCTTAATATCTGCCTTTGTATTCAAGGCCCACTCATGATGCTTTTCCTCAGTGCTCAGAAAGATGAGGTCAAGTGCTGGTTCAGTGTTGATCCTTAAGAATGATGATGGAGGCAGCGCTTTTCCCGTTGAAGTGTTTGCTTAATGTAACCCAGGTACAAGCCTGCATCCTGTCTCAGGATCATGCAGCTTTACTGAAGTTACAGTTGATATTGAGATATGGGCAGCTCTGTTAGAGTTCGCAAGCAGTTCTACAGATTGTGGTAGTGGTTACTATGTGAAGTCTCCATACTGAAGTCATCTGAGAGGCCACTGTAAAACATTCCTCCTGCTTCCGGAAACAAGAGTACTGCCACAGCTGAGTGGGAACTGGAGGTCAGCCATGACCTTCTGTCAGATGGGGTTTAGACCAATGACAGGAAGAAAGTGACTTTTAGTCTAAAAATTCTAAATCCTTAAGTAGCTTTGTCAGAGTCCTGTGCATGTCCATAAGATTGTTGTGGTTGTGCTCCTCTCTTGGTCTTTAGAAGCCAGATCTGGATCTCACACCTTCCCACACTGCTATGCCATGCCCTCTCAATAATGAGATCTTGCCAGTGGTAACAATCATTGCATCTCTCTGCTGCTAACCGGAAGAAAGATGTTGGGAACTCCTAAAATATGTGGCCAGAGAGGCTGTAGTAGTGGTCTGCAGTTGTGAGAAGGCTACCTGAAGAGAAGTCATGCTGTTGTCAGGGGCTCGTTCTCATATTGCAGCTTGGTTCTTCTTGTCCTTCTCTGTCCCTTGCTTTTGTGCCCATTTTCCTGTGAGAAAGCATGAAGTTGCCTGGCACAGACTAGGTGGTGCTGGATCAAAAAGTGCTTGCTTTCTTACTTTGTGTATCCAGGTGGAGAGGCTTCAACTGCTCTGAAACACATCTCTTACTTCCAGGGCAACCCATTGCAGAGAAGAGTACAGATACCTTTTGATTTAAGTACATGTAAGGGCAGTAAAACAGAAAGCTTATCATTAGCCTGGAACCTGCAGCTAATTCTCATCCACAGATAGCATGACCAGGAAGGTGCTGGGGAAAGTCAGTGGATTGCTTTATGTACAGTGGTGTAGCTACTCCTACAGCAGGATACCATAATCCTCCACTTCTCTAAGCTTTAAAAGTGTGCCTGACCTTTAAAGTATATTTGTAATGATGACTTTGAAGGCAGATTTAAACATGCAAATAAGTCTGAAAACAAATCAAATACATACGATTTGACTCCCAATGGTAGGAACTATTAAGGGAAGATTTAATCCATCCTATCATGAATGTGTAAACAAGTTTGCAAATTTCATTTCTGTTCTCAGATTAAAAATAGCTTTCAGATTAATATTTTTTTTATTTTTCTTTCAGTTTAAAATAATAATATGGTGTTATAAGCAAGCTATGGTCAACTTGGAAATTCAATAGAATGAATCTTAAAATGCATTTCACCTAGTATGTTATTCCAGACAATATAATGAAAAATCAGCGGCTAGCACCCTACGAACAATCTGTTGGGTCACTGCCTAGATCAGAAGATTTTAAAATTGTTTCGTATATAAAAATAGAAAATATTAATGCATATGTGTGAAATAAAATTACCCAACATTTGGGACCTTCCTGCTAGATATTTTTCCTGACGTCTTCTCACCTACAGTTCCATTGCAGTAATTCAAGCCTCTTTTTTTTAATCAATATTTTGTCCTAAGCAGACCTCCCTATTTTTAGCTAACTTTTACACATTTAACAATAATAAGGTTATTTCTGTAGTTGATTTAAAAAAACAAAAACAAAAACAAAAAAACCAACGAACACATTTTGAATTCAATCCTCTAACAGACTTACTGTCCCTTCTCACTTGGTGCTTTCTGCCAGTTTAGAAGCTGTATTTACTAGTCTGAGATACTAGTAAATAAGTGGAATAATACAGAACTCTGAGACCCTTGTGGAACCACAATCATTACACGTCCACTGCAGTTCGACTGTGGCCAAGCAATAACTATTTCCATAATATGATGTCATTTTATTTTATTTATTTATTTTTTTAACCCACCAAATAGTAACTTCCTACAGTCTTTTGAGTTGCTAAGGAGAATGCCATGGGATGTCAGAACAAGTGTGCATACCTGGGATATGCAAGCCTTGTCCTCCCTTTCCTGAGTAAGTGAGGTCTTTCTGTGGTAATATTCTAGTTGTGAATTTTCCCAGCCAGTCACAGTTATGCCACTACTATGTGTGATTTTGATCATAAGTTTACACTTCCAACTTCTCCTGCTGATCCTCTCTTTTACTCTCAGCCTTGATGTTCAGGTATAGCAGATGCTCTGCAGATTGACTTACTGATCTTTTCACCTTTTCTCCCATAATATTCTTGTGAATAATCCTACTCCTTTAGCTTATTGCTTACATGGATCTTTTTTTATACCTACCTGTGGATTTCTGCTGCCAGTCTTACAACAACCTGGTTTAAAAGCCAGGTCTTACAGAAATCTTATGTCCAAAAATGAGCTTCCTCCTCTTTAAGAGGTGGAGCGCCATTTCTTCTCAACAGAACTTCTCAGTGAGATAAGAATTCATAGCTGAGAAAGCCAAAGGCTTTCTAAAGTTATCTCCATCGACTGAAAGAAATGAATACGTCATGAGCTGAGTTCCTAAATCTTATTAACGCTCTCACATCCATATTGTTCCTTATTTTCCTGCTTGGGGCTATTCCCAGGAGCAGGGCAGAAGATTCCATGAGAGGGAAGGAGCTCAGTAGGCTTTCTGAAAGATGTTCTGCTGTGGCTGCTGGTCACTCCATTCATTCAAGGACAAATCACACCCACCACCATTTATTTTCTCTTTGGAATATCCAGAGTTATTGAGGATTCTCCTTCAGTCTGTGATGACATGGCTTAATTCTTGTAAACAACTTTGTCCCCCTTTGCCTCATTAATTCTCTTGTGTTATCAAATTATGGAGCATGGCTGTTTCAAGAAATCTGTACTTGCATAAGCATTTTGCAAGTTCATAGCTCTAATGTCTTTTCACAACATACAAAACAGAGACAGGAGAAATTTTTGCAGGCGTGTAAGAAAGCATGGGTGGGTGTATTACTCCCCTCTAAGCAGCCATGTAGCATTGTGTTATTATCAGGCCATGGGAGATTAATTGCATCTTGTGAGCTGAAAATCTTGGGTATCTTCCCAAAGCTTTGTATGTGTCTACTTTATTGATAAAATAGTGCAATCTTATGTGTGCGTGTGTTGGTTCTGTTAATGGCTCCCTGTGGCTTTTGGCAGAAGGTGGGCACTATATAAACATTATGGCCAATTCTGCAGTGAGTCAGGCTGGATCTCACTAGTAGTGTCTGTGTTGGTACTTGGATATATAAGCCAATACAAAGGCAAAATAGGGCTTCGTCCTCAAATTTTCATGTTTTTGCAGAAAAGTATGTAGATGGCCATTTTAAATGATGCTTGTATCAAAGTGTGATGGGAAGGGGGATATGTGAAAAAGGTGTGATACATGCTGTTGGAAGGCATTGGACAGTGCTTTAAGGAGTGCTGTGGAAGTTCAGAGTCTGTCAGAATACATGAGGTATAGTTTTCATTGCTACCGTTCACAGTGTCTGAGGATGTAGATCTCGAATTGGCCCCATTTGGTCTCTTCTATCTAGCTTTTTAAGAACTTGGCACACCCATGTTGTCCTTTTTGAATCACCTCCTGAAGAAAAGCAGACCTGCATTTCTAATACTAGTATTTCAAGTGCCTCATAGTTTGTCTCACCTATTCAAGGAACCAATTATTTCTCAATAACCTCAACTTTCCAACTTCACATTCACTTTTGGGAAATGAATCAGTCTGGAGGTGGAAATGGAGGAGAGTTTCCAGCTTCATGGAATTTAACTCAGAATGACTTTGAAACTTCTTTCAGAGCAGCAGGCACAGCCCTCTTGAATGAATATTTGTTTAAAAGAAATAAAAAAAAGAAAAGAAAATACCAGGGAATTAGGAGAGAGAGATTTTAAGTGTTTCAAATCACTATTGTTAAGAGAAGAAAGCTATGCAAAGAGATACAATTCTCCCTGTCTCTTACAGACCAAAATGTGATTGGGAATCTTCTGGGAATAGGCGGGAGACTGAATAGTTCAATACCAGACCATCTTAAATTCCCCAGCTACAGCGTTATGCATTTGAGAGAACTGGATAAACTCTGTTTGGCAGACAATGGCTTCCACCTCCATAATGCTTAATCTTTGGGAGGAAGTGAAGAAAAGGAAGTGGGTGTCTTACCGTCACTTTGAATGAAGTGGTAAATAAAATGTGTAAGATAACACTATGCTATATCACCAAATTGCACCTGGCAGACAGTATCAGGTCTGTCTGGGGAGATGTCTTCAGTGTTGGAGATCTGGCAAGTTATGATCTAAAAAACTAACTGTGATACATGTCAGAGCCCTGACTATCTTGATTAGACATGCTGAATTTATCCAAAAAAAAAAAAAATCACAGATAGCACTGGAACTACCTAGACACACAGAGCCACAAAGGCTGTGCCTCCCTGCTGCCAGGAGACATCCTCCCCTGGAGTTTCAGCCTTGACTCCCAGTACAGCACAGGGCAGCTAAGGGAGGAGTTTGTTTGTTTGTTTGCTTGTTTGCCAGTGTCCAGTTGGGTAGAGAGCTGCCAAAGAAATCCAGTGGGGCTTGCTGAGAGGTAGGCAAAGCTGGGTTCATGTCCTTCCAGAAATTTAGACATCTTATTTCAGGCAGTCATCCATCTTGGGATTCTTTGTGACAAGCCTTTTTCTGGAATCATATGAAGAAATTAAGCTAAAATTTATACACACATGGAGAATAACACAACTCCTCATTCCCTCTTTCTCTGTCATAGTAGATCACTGAGCTGGGACATTAAAAGAGTCCTCAGTCCCTCTGAAGGACCCTCGGTCCCTGTGTCTCAGGGGTTTGGGGCCTGCACTGCAGGGTTTCGGGCTTAGCTCCCCCTCCATCTGTTCTGCTCAGCTTCACTAGCATAGAGTCTTGGGAGTTGTATTCTCCTTTACTTCCAGCAAGTGCCCCATCCCCTGGTCTCAGTTTTTTCTGGTGCTTCGCAGAAATGTAGGTGTGTGGAGACTTCAGGGTTGTGTTCAGGTGAGAATATTGCACTTGAAGTTGGAAATCCTAATGCTGGACTGTATGTTTCTGTGATAACAGTTGCACAATGTGACTGTGCCTGAGGTTAAGCATGAGCTGCTGTATGTCCAAAATAAGATGCAATGCCAGCTCAGACCTTCAGGTTTTCTTTCCTCAGGAAATGAGTTGTGGAGATGATGAGGAGAGGTGGGTTGGCATGCTCCACATGGCATTTGGATATAAATCAGCAGGCACCCACAACTGTCATCTGATCCTCAACAGCAATCCTAGCCCTGAAATTCAGATGTAACTGTAGTTGTCAGAGGTGTGAGCAACCTCTCCTTTTATCAGCAATGACTCGAGACTGAACCTCTTGGGTAAAACTCAGCTTTTCTTAGCAAGATGTGAATAGTATATTTAACAAGGAAAAAAAGCTCTTTCTGCTCCCACATGAACCCTCTCGGTAGAATCACCATTTCACTGTATGATGTGAGAGAACACACTGGTGCTAATTTCTCATTGTGGGTCATTGACATATGAAGAGCATGATGTCTGTGGTTCCAGTGCTATGGATACAATACTCAGGTTTCCAATTTATATTGTACCAATCACATTGGCATTTGACCGCCCTGTGGAGTGAAGCTGGAGACACACCTACTACCTTCTTCTTTTCACCCAAATGGGAAAGAAATTGAGGAAGCTGCCATAATAACAATTACTCCTACAGGCCTATCATACTGAGGAATGAAATAATGTATGTTGCTTTGCTGTAAAGGAACATTTAGTGTTTCATGTTTAATACAAGTCTTGTTACTGTAACTGCTCTTAGACATTCCTACTGCATTGACTGATCCATTGTATTACCCATTCATAGTAAAGCAATCCCTGCCCCAGAGAACTTGCAATTAAATGTAAGGCTGACAGACAAAGCATTGTCCCCAGAGTATCCATAGTGTATTCAGGCACAGGTCATTAAAGTGTTTCATTGCCTAAATACCACCAAGGGTTATAACAAAGTCAGAAACTGAATCCAGATTGAGTCCTGTTCCCATGACTTAACCACAAATACGCCTTTCATCTCTCTGCCTTTTGAATGCTCTTCTGAGAACATCAGGTTCTACAAACGCATCGTGTGTCCTTTGCTGGACAAGCCACCTGTCAGAAGCTCTTCCAGGGAGGCAGAACTCTATCAAACATAAACCAAAATGTTAGTGAAGTTGTTTTTTTTTTTTTTGCACTAAACTCTTGCGATTGGTAATATTTAAAGGCAATTTATGGAAGTCTCTTCTTCAATATGGTAATGAACTGGAGAATCAAAATCACTTAACTTCATTTACAAATCATGAATATGTATCAGTGCCTTTAAATGAAAGGATGACTAAAACAGATATAGTGTTTGTTCAATTCATTAGAAGGAAGACAATTTATCAGGAGCTTTTTTTCAGTCTTAAACTAAAGCTATATGCAAATATAGGGAAATCAAGACCTTGCGCTAATTCTACTGCACGATGAATATTTTTATAATCCTAATTAGAACCAGTCATTTAGTTCAGCAATTTCCCCCAATCTAGCCAATCTGAAATTAAAATAGATGCCTTGATTACAAAACTCATTAGCAAAGAAGCACCCTTTTTGCTAACCAGTTCATTTGGAATGCACAAACTGAATGAAGTGAGGAACACTTGTGTTGTCAATTGCCTTAAGTGAAGTGAGCCTTAATTGTTAGCATTGTGAAGTATTTGTATTGCTGCATGTTTCATTGCAGTACAATGTATCATTCATTAAATGTAACAAAAGCAGTTTTTAAATGATTTAATTAAGTGGTGTTGGTGCACCAGGTAATTTTTATAAAGTCAAATGTCACAATTGTTTTCATTTGAAGTATTGATGGGCATTACTGTTGGAAAGAAGACATATGACTCTGCATTTATCATTCTGATTATGTTAAGCCTGGCAGTTTTAATAGGAGATGAGAAATTAAATTATGCAGCATTGGCTCCAATTCAGAAATGCCCAATGAATTTTGTCCTAGCAAAATAGTGAACTTTGGGATTGTGATGATTTGTGGAGGCAAAAAGAAAGTAACTGCTCCTGAAACTTGATTTAGCTAGAACAGACTTTCTTATTGCTTTTTATTTATGTTATAGATACTTCATGAACAAGTTTTACTTTGAGAAGGAAAATATAGAGATAAATGGAGTGAGACACATTCAATACTTAAATGTGCTCTGCTGCTGAAGAAACCCAGTTTATTGTATAAGAGAGTAAGGATCTAGTGTTTGTCCCTGGGCCATGCTAAATCATGGCTGTATATTGATTTTATTTGGAGCCTAAGTGTGGAAAGGGGTGGTTATAAATACAGCAAATAGGAATAAATATGAGGTAATGGAGAAGGTAGAAGAATAAGAACACCAGGGGGCATGATTTATTTTTACCTCACTGTAGAGATCTGAAATGTAGCAATGTACACCTGAATTGGGTGTCTAGGCTGTGCATAGTAGTTGGTGATCTACTAGGTGGCTGGTTGATTGGTTTCTGGGACCAAATATAGATGACTATTGTACATTGAGGTACCTTAGACTAAATTGTACTGACTAGGTTTCAGCTGACTGTCAAGGAAGTAATTTACGTGGCTGAGATGTAATAGTTGCCATATAGATACCTGAGATTAAGGGATGTCTGGAAAATGGGTTACATGGGATATGATTCCAATATGATCAAAGCAACAAGGAGTATTAAGCTTCCCAGTTCCTGCTGTTGTGTCTATGGGCTATACTGATCTCCTTCCCTGGAGGAAGGAGCAAACAGGACATGCAAGTAAAGATGGAATTCCCAGTCTTTTGTTTTTCTGCATTAGGATTCATTTGTGTAGATGTGAGTTACCTAGATGGCTGCTTCAATGGAATGAGGAGGGCTTTCCTGACCATTTTTTTCCTTTTATTTCTTCTTCTTCTTTTTTTTTCTTTTTCTTTTCTTTTTTTTTTTAATCCTTTTTCTTTGCCTTTCATATCCCATTTCAGAGCTCTGCCTCAGTTTTTGCATGGTCTGATGGCACCATTAAGTCTCCTCTAAAACCTGTTAAGCAGAATTACAGATGGTATTAATTTCAGCTGCCGAAAAAGCACAGTTCAACTGTTGACTCCACTCAAATGTCTGTGGATGCTGACCATGGAAAGCTTCAGTCTCGTGTCCTTTTCTGTCATTGAATTGATTTGATTGGTGCTTGAGTTTAGAAATGTCAGACAATTCCAGGCCAAGGAACAACAGGGTTAATTTTACCAAAAGTACGACAGATGAAGTAATAGAAAGGAGCTTGTGACAATGAACATAGATTTTCGTGAATTATCATGAAAATTTCACTTTGAATAGCACTACCTATAAAATGTAGAATTTAGTAGGAAAAAAAAAAAAAGGTAACCCTGACCTCAGAGCAGCAAAATGCTTTAGCCTGGACCTACCTTTAAGATTTTGCATAAGTGCTTCTCTGGATTAAGGCCAATGAGTATGTGGGCCTTCCAAATTAGGGTATGAAGCGGTTACACAGGCTTTCACTGCTGCAAAGAGCCTGCAAAGACATGCAAGTAATGTGGGCATAAGGGCTCTTGGTGTTGGTATTTTAAGTAGTTTCACTCCTGGATTTTGCTATTCTCTCATGTTTCCTTAACAGTTTAGGACATTAAACCCATAGCCTGGGGGAAGATGTGTCTGCCAGCAACTGAAAGTATGACCGTAGGCGTGTAGAATTAAATACAGAGGGACACCATTTAATTCCCTCCAACCAAGAGTGCTTCCTGGAAGGTAGCAGTTGAAAAGCTGTTATGTTTTGCTAACCACGAAAGGTCGTGTGTTATCCAGAAGGTTCAAGCAGTGTGTTATCCAGCAGCTCCCATTACTCTCAGTGACTCAGATGGCTGAGAGCTGTTGGAAATCTGCCCAACAGGGACTGTTCTTTCTGTCTGGGTAATGGCAGCATTCGTTAGTATTTGCACATTGCCTTGACAATGCAAGACCTCCCTGTTTGGAAGTATTGCACATTAGGATGACAGTGGGCCACTTAATAAGACAATACTTTCATCTTTAATGTCATCGAAGATGGATGACTGGGATGGGATAGACCAGTGGCCTTGAGGCAGCCATCTGGAAGAAAGATGCTGAGGGGAGAAGGTGCTGTCCTTGCCCGCCATGCACATGCCTATTTGCTACACCATAAGTGACCAAGATCTGGGGCAGTCGGTTAGGGCGCGTTTCTGTGTGCCAGACCAGGAACTTGCAGTCAGGAGTGGGAGTAGCAGGCTGTCCCTTGCTCTCACTTCTGTCTCTAATGCAGGGGTGTTTCAGCTTCCTGTTAGCAGCTGCTGAATCCTTGGCATATTTATATAACCTGGAAGTAATGTTAGTAATTGCAAAAAGGGCTAGGTGAACTGTCCAGGGATGGGAACCTTCAGGATGTGTATAGTCCTGAGCCTAATGCAGAGCCTTGGCTGTAATTAGCAGTGCCAAGGACCAAAGTCCTTGCCACTACATTGCTTCTAGCTACTATCATACCTATGTTTTCAGTTGCAATTGATTTGAAAGCATATAAGGTTGTGTAGGACCTCGTCTGGCCATCAGATCCTACAAGCTGGCCTTAGACCACACAGAGGTCTCTAAGTTTATTTCATTTGAGGGGCTATTGATATGATAGTAGTATCTGCCTAGTGCTTTCCTGCTGGGCATGGGACGTCCACTTAACACAACATTCTTACTGTATCTTATCTGTACCAGTATCTTCTCCAAGTCCTTTTGTACAGCTGAGAGGTACATATCTGAGAGCCAACAGAAGAGAAACTCCAGAAAAAGTTCACAGGCAGGAGCTGACATTTCCTCTCCCCACTCTACTGTGAAGCACGTCTGGATTTAGCAAACTCCAGGATGCCCTGGTGACCATTGCACCATGCAATCCTTAGTAGCTCCCTTCGTGCCATTAACAGGAGGAATCATCTGGGTTGCCCAGGAGTGCCTGTGTTAGCACAGTCCTGTCCCGGTCGTGTTACCTACCACTGTCAGGGGAGGAGTATTTAAATGGCTCAGAAGTCACAGCTTTATTGTTGTCAATATAGAGGCAGAGTAGACAAGGCAGTGAGAGAGGCTGGGGTGAAACTGAAGCACAGGAAGGTGAAGTAAGTTGTGCAAGGTTAGCCAGCTAACTAGTGATAGAGCTGCAAAGTTACCCAGACCTCCTAAATCATGTTCTGTTTTCCATTCCACTGGCCTGCATTGCCCTGTAGAAATGTTCTAGGAGTTCCTCTTCTTGCAACCTCATTTCTCCCCAGGCTTCAGGCAGTGGCAGAATTTCCAGCACAGCTGGGGTAAGAGCTCTGTGTGGGAATTTCATGCCAGCAGATTCTGTAATTGTAAATGTACCACAGGGCAGAGAGGGCCCTTTGTTTATGTTGTAGCACAGCAGTATACTAAAAAGCTCACACATTTCATTTCAAATAATATAGTGGCTATTGTGTGAAGCAGATTTCTGTAATATTGGAAGCTGGTACGTGGCCCTAGTTTTGTTTCAGATTGCCCTCTGCAAATAGTTTTTTCTGTCTCTCTTCTCTCCTTTGTGAATCACCCCAAACCACCCCTGCCTCCAGTGCTTGGTTTCAGCAGGTAAATGGACCATGTCCTGATCTAATAGCACACCTGAGCTGGTTTACAAAAGATGTGTGCCATCACATATGTGGCAGCCGAAGTTGAATGTGGGTCCATTGATTTAAGCAGGGAAATGCTGATTTACATCACTGGAGGATCTGGCCTGAAAACTTCTTTGGTATTCTGTTCCCTCGAGAAAACAAGATAAATGTAGTTTATTCCTTCCAGTGTACAGTGTTTTTTTTCCCGAAAATCTGCCTGCTGAGAGATACAGAATCCCTGGTGGGCTCATCTGCCTGTGTGTATCTGCCTATTGCTTATGCAAAGGTGACTGTTTCCATTGCTTCCAAGCTTGATATATGAAAATTAACCTCTGCTGTTTTTTTCTCTCCCCCCACCCCCTCCTTCCGATAGAAACTGCATGTAACCAATATTATTCTAGCGAATAAACTTGCTGGAGGCACATCCTGAAGTCTTTTAACCCTCAGTAGGCAGGGATGTTTAAAAAGTCCCATACTCAATGGTAACGCAGTGTGGATTTCAGCTTTTCATGCTCACTGCCTCAGTTGGTGAAAAAGGCCAATGCATAGATTTTCTGGTCTAGCTCCTCAGGATTACCAGTCCCAGGGTCTTAGAAGTCATGAATTGGTCTTTTCAAAGTCATGAGTTTGGCAGAAAGAAGATTGAGAAGATGTTAGAGTAATTTCAGTTGTTCTCTCTTCTATTTCTCCTGGTGTTTCTGTGATGGAGCACAGGTTGGGAATCATGTTTTTCAAATGCTTCCTCACAGTTACTAAGATTAGAAGCTCTATGTTTAAAGGGGGGAAAAACAAACAAAACCCAACAACAACAAAAACAAGCAAACAAACAAAAAAGGCCAAGATTTTCATAATCTGATTCCAGCACTGTTCTGCCGTGGTCCATTTACCCTTCCAGGAGAGATCTTTATTCATCATTGCAAATACTGCCTGTCTTCATTTGCATTTTGGTTCTGTATTTGAAGCTGGTTTTCCATACAGGTTGTCTGGGAGAAGATTGGCTGCTCATTAGCAGGTGTGCATATTTGTGTGCATGCAGGAGAAGCCCCACAATAGTTTTGTGGCAGTTACAAGATGTTCTTCCAGTATAATAAAATTCTCTGGGTTTGTGTTCAATTGATTTTTATAGGACCATGGGTGGCTATAAAATGAAAGCTAGAGTATGATGCGGTAATATTGTGGTACATCCAAAGTGTTGTGGGTATGGTAAAAGGAGGAGCTGAGGGACCAAAATGACAGATGATATTTTTGAGAAAGGGACAATTGAATAAAACAAACAAAACTCAAAGCTTTATAGAAAATCCTTGGGTTTCTTTAGAGCAAAGGAGGAAAACCTGGCTCTTCCCAAAGCCTCCCATCTTGGGCAGCTCATTTCTGCCAGAGGCTCAGTAATCATAAACCGTCTAAATTTGGTAACATTTTATACTTGCAATGTTCAAGAGATAACAACACGTACAAATAACATGTTAGCAGAATACACTGTACCCAAGGGGACTTTCCTGCCATATAGTAGGAACACAAAGGTGTCATCAAAAGTTTTGCTGCCAAATCAGGACTCTAGTTTTGTCCTCTTACAAACACAGCTCTTGCTTCAGGTCAGTTGATTTCCTCAGATCTTGGTGCAAGTCCACAAGAGTTATGCATGCATACCCAGCGGCACGAATGTGATAAACCTGAGAGAGGTTCTGCTGCAAAATTGAGTCTGATGTTCCCTATCCAGATAACTTGTGTTTTTCTCTAGTGACAGCATGGAGAAGGCTGTTTTATTTTTCCTCTGCAGCCTTCCCTTATCCAAAGAATTATGCTGTACCGTCACTGTGAACATTGGTTACCTTCAGGAATTAATGTTGCTTTATATCAATTGACTTGTTGTAGACTATAGTTGTTGGCTTGGATTGGGTTTGCTTATTGTGTCCCCCCATGCCTCTGCTCTATGAAGTGGATTGAAAGTACCTAGAGTTTGAATTAAATGGGGGTAAATAGCTTAAATATATCCACCATGTAATATATAGAGAGAACTGGAGAGAGAGGTTAGGTAAAAACTTCCTTTTTGTTGCATGATTTGCCATTGCAAATTCACTTATTCCAAAGGTACAATTTTCCACTGTTTGGTTGCAGGAACTGGATGATGGATGAATCAGAGATGACAGTGTAAATGGTGTATGCCCGATAGCCCTAGGTGATCCCTGAAACATGCGACTTTCTCATTTGGTGTTTTTTCTGGCAGTGATGCCTCAGTGCAGAGACAGTTTCTGCTACAACTGTCGAGCTGAATTGTTCCTGATGGCGGGTGACATTTACAATGATGCTGTTCATTTGGGTTCGCCTGTATACATCCGTACGCTACCCTTCATGCTGGTGCATGGGTGGTATTGTCAGTCTCCCCTGATTGTTTGGATCAGGATGAGCTGAAGCGCTGTGAAGTGCAGGGAGGACACTGTCTTTTGTCTTCCATGAGACCACTCATTGCTCAGGATATAGGAAAGGATATTCTCCTGCAGCTTCCCAGACGTGAAACCCCTTCCTACATGTGATTTATGGCTTGGCTGTGTGTGTGTAGAGAGGTGCTTTTGTAAGCAGGCTCTGCTTTTACCTTCCATAGTTGTCTGCTGTCAGTGCATGGTTTCCCAGGGAATCTAAGCAGTGAAAAATCTGGCTAGCTAGGGCTGGATTTAATTACTCCATGGGATTTTAAGAGTGTTACAGTAAGAGCAGCACTGGAGAACATCTCTGAGCTAGCAGAACACCTAGCAGAGACCAGAGCGGACTGGGGAGAAGGAGGGGTGAAGCTGAGAGGAAATGGATTTCTTTATTATGTAAGATGTTCAAGCTCCTAGAGCAAGTTTGCTTTGGCACTTGAGGCATTCAGTGAATCAAGACTTATGGGCCATTTCATCTTAAATTTTAATTCTCTTGATTTATTGTAGGAAAGGATATGATAAGTGTGAGGTAATGAAGATGGCCCAGAGGAATGAATTGCATAAGATGGTACAGGAGCTAGGAAGTTTGAGTGGGAAATAGTATTTGCTAGTTTAAACCTGCACCTTCCATGCTATCAAAAGCTGAAGTTTTCTACCTTGTTTTTATGATCTTTTTTACTTATAGAAATTATTTCCCAGTCACAGCTGTCCTACAGGCAGCATCCATGTTCACTTTGGCGGGGGGCACAAGACTCCCATTGACTATGGTGGACCTTGCTCTGTGTCGGGTTGATCCAGTATCTGGCCTTGGTCCTAGGCAGTATAGAGCATTCAAGCAGTGCGTGGGGACCAGAATTGTCCAGAAAGGGATTCTTCTCAGTCCAGGACATGTACACCTCCTAAGCAGTGCCCATTCATCCACTGTAGCTTACCAGAAACCTGTCCAGATTGCATCTAGGGCATATCCATGACCAAAAGGTAGCACGGTGTGTTGTGGCAACCTATAGATCCCTGCCGTAAGGCCCAAGCGACAGAACACAGCTGGAGTGGATGCAGTGAAATGCCAGTTGTGCCATCCTTCCTGGCTTATGGATCTCTTAACAGGCAGAGGAGAGAATATGGCTCTTTGGCCCCTTTGCAGACTGCGTTGCTGTTAGAAGAAGCGGTAAAATGGAAAGGAAATTATTGAAAATTAGTATTTGCAATCCTAGGAACTCTATCTAGGAATGTTCGCTAAAGATTAGGAATATCTGTGTCTGCCTTCTCATCCCTGCCAGCCTGTTTTTTGTACTAACCTCTTAATTTTACGTCTTTTTGTGAGTCATCCAGTTTAAATCCCTTCAAAGCTTCCCATTTGCTTGGTGTTATCCTGTTAACATACAGGTAGGCAGTTCTGCACTTCCTTTACAATCCCTGGAGAAATTCTGTATATTCAACTCTAGGAATCTATCTCCTTGGGTCATTTTTTACCTTTTTCTGACTTCCCTCCAAGTTGTCTGGCATCTGTGCTTGTGATGTATTTCTTGGTGTATGCATCTTTGCCTCAGAACAGGTGAAACCCCTGCCAAGGAGAGCGAAGTGCTTAGCTGTTGTGAACACACATCTGGGCTGATGTGCTAATGTCACTGAGCAGAGCAAACCCCTCAAACTTCACAGCTTTGTTTATCGCTTGTGCATGCAGAGAGGCTGCAGTGGTCTCTGGCAGCAGAGAAGGGTGGGATCAGAGCAGGATTAACTGGAGCTTCCGTATGGGAGCTGCTTTACTTTCTGTTCTATGGGATTGCTGCTGAAGGGAAGATGGCCTCAGCTAGGAGAAAGGGTGTTTTTTTTTTTTTTTTTTGTCAGGTGCATCTCAGTTCAGTGTCTGCAGGCTGGTGTGTTGCATAACTTGACAACTATCTTGAGTAACCTTCTTGGACTGTGAAAATGCTGACAAATGGAAAACTGAAGCTGAATTGTGTGGCACAATGTGTGTTAAATAACATGTAATTTAAGCCAGAGCAAAATGCATTGCTTTAATTTTGCCAAAATGACACCTTCTGATTGAGGCCATATTAATATTTCTTTCAAGTTATGTGAAATTTTTTACATGAACAACAATTACATCTCAGAACAAAATTCCATTCTGAATGCAAATTCAAACCCTTTTCTTTAATGCCCATGTCTAAACTTTCAGAAATGATGTTTTTTCTACCTAAAAAAATAATTCAGCAAAATCTTATGAATTTGGAAGATGTTTTGGTGGTGCGAAATCTATTTCACTAGTCTGAGGAAAAACCAAAAAACAAACAAAAAGCCCAACAACCAACCAACCAACCAAAAAAAACAACCCTTCCATTAAAGCTTGATATGCGTAATACGGAGGTTTTCCTACAGACAGTGCCACAGGGGTTGTAAAGGAAGGAGGAGAGGAAGAGCCAAGCCTGTGATTGTAGTTTTATGTCCCACTCTGGCTAATGTCTGAGCCTCAACTGCTTTGCCTGTTGTAGTATTATGTTCAATAAACATGAAAAATTGGTCTGTAATAGCAACGAATGTACCCAGGCGCTTACACTTTAATTAAAGGCATATATCACGCAATAAAGCACATTTAAATGAAAAATCTTTCCATTAGACATATGGTTCCCATTTATTTCCCCTTATTGTTAAACTTTTGGAGTATAAGCATTGAATGAGCACGAAGAGGGACTTCTAAGGAGGTGCAGTGTGGAATCCCCAGGAGCAAACAAGATTTTCCTGTTGGGGTGGGAGAGCACAGAGCTCCCTGGTACATAGTGGAGCTGCATGGCCCAGTTGGATGCACCCATGCAGTTGGTGGATCTGGTTAGCACAGATGTCAGCCTAAAAACTGCCTAATGAGTTTTTTAAGCTGCAAAGAAACTGGGCTTCAAAGGGACCAGCCTGGCTTAGAGGGAGAAAAGTCAGCAACCATAAGAGCCGATTCAGTCTTTTGTCACTGTTAAAGAGCTGATTTCCTAGGGAAAAAGGGATCTCTGCCTCTGGCTGAGCCTATTGGATGGATGCCAGTGGAAGAAATAATAGTAGAGGTATCCCCTGGTGCACCTTGTAGACCCCGGTAGCAGGAATGCAACTCTATCACCTCCATCCCGTTATGGTCTCTTCACTGTCTCAGTATCATGCCTCCCTTCCCCTGCATCCCTGTCCCTTCCTCTGTCTAGTGTCTCTCTCTGCTCTGCATCACTGATGTGGGAAAGTATGTCCCCATGCACCCATGCACCACACGTTGCTCACCCCATGTGTTATGTCTCTCTCCATTCTCAGATTCTGGAGGTGTGGTTTTTTGTTTTTTTTTTTAAATTCCAGTCTTGTTCCTCCTCCCACTCCCCCCCAATGCCTTTAGTTTTCAATAAGGTTTATTAACTGAACTTTAATCATGAAGGGGTTGGTGTCAACAAATTGTTCAACTTTAGCCATCTCCAAACCTCTAGAACTAATTTTGAAGTGGTGAAAATGGTAGGAAGTAAGGAATAAAAAAAAGCAGTCAAAAAAGTTAGCTTTCCTTCAAAATGGCATTTCTATTTATAGTGCCTTTCGCAAGTTGTTAAAACTAAATCATTTAGAAATGATTGAAATGTGCTTTGACTGACCAAAAGAAACATGTATTTTTACCAAGATTTTCAGTTAAAGAGTAAAAAAATCTGAAAGTAATGCTTTTCATTTTGGTTCTGAATAACTCCTGCATTTTGAGGGGCCGGAGAGAAAGTAGGGAAAAAAGAGGCTGTTTTTCACCCAGGATGGAAACATGCCTTAATGTCTTTAGTAATACTCATTTACGTCACTACTTCTGTTGCAGTTGAATCTGGACTTCTTGTTCCACTACAAACCAGTAATGCAGTGGAAAAGCGAAAGATATGCTGTGATCTCAGCAGAAATGTCAATTTTTTTTGGCTGATATACTCAGTACCAGTTAGGCTTAAGAGAAATTGAAATGTGAAGGTTTTTGAGGGGACACTTTTTTTCATCAGCGTAATCCACTTTCCGCTTTTTCTTGGTAGTGAAGTGGAGAAGCAGAGAGAGGCTGTCTTACTCTGAGGATCTGGTTTAAGCAAACTCATCTGCTGTGAGTGGGCCCATCAGGTGAAAGCATTTTTTTTTAACTGTAAAACCATGAAACGTGACATTGATGCATTACCTGGTTGATTTATAAGCCAAGTCTGGATTGAGCTATACAGTTACAATGTGAAGTTAAATATTTCCAGAGTTTTGGGGTTTTGCATAGAAGATCCCTGACCAGTTTTTTTTTTATAATAATGGAGTGTAGTCTGAGTTTCTTTTGTCTGAAGACCAACTCTTGCCAGCCAGTGTGTGAAATATTTTGGCAATAGATTTTGAAGTGTGAAGAAAACTTCCTATCTTCTGATACATTTTTTTTTCCTGTATGAGACAGATGATAGAAATACATTTAGCATTTAGTTTCTGTCTAGACCAGTTTCTTGTCAAAAGAGCCTGTTTCTAGTGTGCCCTCTACTGTACAACATCTTTACCAAAATGAACAGCTCTGGTGGGTCTTGGGCACGTGGCAGTCTGTGGACATGTTCTTTTTCCATGCCTAAGACAGTCTGGCTGTGCTGTGCTAGAGAGGAGCCTTGGGCTGTAATGAATTCTCTTCATGCAGCCCTTAATCACCTGGAAAAAAAAAATCAAAGCATAGAGACAAACTGGTCCGTTTGTTTTCATTACAATTGTTAGTTTTTACAACTCTGTGTAAACAAAGTCCATAAATACAGTGCTGGTACACTTCTTTCTCCTAAGCTCAGCTCCACCAGCTGTTACATGAATCTTTTGGCTCAGGAAGCAGGATTTATTTTTCGGTTCTTTACTGTGGAGCTGTCAAGGATGCCTTACTGGAACTGTGATTTCCAGCAGCTTGTGGCAAGAGAAGAGAGCAAGAAGCTCTCCTTAACCTTCTCTGAAGGTCCAGGAGAACTTCCAAGCTTTAGATCTTGGTTCTTCTGCAGCCCCAGCAAAGCAAGGTGGTGTGGACAGGTATTTTCCTGGGAGGTGGTGGAAGGAACAAGCAGAGATGGTATCGTTATTCTTGAGTTGGTCATCAGCTTGACTGTGACACTAGACATTGTGTCTCGTTATGGTTACTGCTTGACACTCTAGAGGTGCCTCACTAAAGCTCAGGCTGAGGGGAATGGTGGAATAGAGGAATCAGATGATTCCAAATCTTTCCTTGAATGCAGCCTTTCCTACTGTGAGTAATAAAGCCCCTTCCATGGCAACGGTTGCTCCTGACCTGTCTTCAGTCACCTAGCTGAAGCATAAGTTAGATCTGAGTTCTGTCCCTATCATGCTGCAAGTAACATGTTCTGCCTCACAGGAGAACCTAGGAAAGGGGACTGCATATGCCTCGCAGCTTAAGCATCATATTGCTGCTCTGAAAGGGTGAGGTATCCAGTTCTTCCCAGAAAAGGAGGGATGGAAGATAAGAGAGGAAGGTAAGATAGAAGCTGAAATAGGGCAGATTTCTATAACACCATGTGCTGTCTTTATGGTTTCACCAAATCTATCCTGTCTTTCTTCTTATGCAGCTAAGGAAAGGCAACTGTATCAGTCCCTTCATATGTCTAATTTTAGGTGTGAAAAAAGATCTTCCTTTGCAGTGGGTGAAGTGGGAGCCATCCATCTATCCTATACAGCATACTGTTCCAAGATGTTTCAAAATCTCTCCTGCAGTACCCAGGTGCTCAGTCTGCCTTTAGAAGAAGCTTGATGTTGTCATCTCCTGACACATTTTCACTGCAGTTTGAGTTTATTGTATACAGCTATCTTGCTCCACATGGTGGGTTATCTCTGGCAGTTTTCAGACATGACTTCTCTGTTCTGTACTCTAAAGGCTGAAAAGTATTGAGAGTTTTTCCTGCAGAAAGCTCGTTTTCCTTCTGGGAATAAACTTTTTGACATATTAATGATAACCTCTTCTTCCCCTTTTGTAGTTTAATCTGTAGCACAGAAGTGTAGACAGAAAACACATCTTGCAATTTTCTGAGTGGTTTACAACTTTTTTTCCGTTTCTGAGCCTCTAATTTTTTTTCCCAATGATTGCGTTTTTTTTTTCCCTCTGGTGAGTGAATTTAAGACCCTGCAACAGACTTGCTTTTCTGAGTTACTCTTTGCAGATCGCTTTCATGCAGTCCAATTTCCTACAGAAAAGTTGACCTGATTTTATTTTTCTTCTGTCCCAGTTTGATTTTTTTGGCAGGAACCCTCCACACATCCTGTAGATATTTCCCACCAGCTCTGGCTGAGAAGGTGTTACTTTGCTTTTGTGCTATTCTGGGATCAGAGCCATCTTTTCATGTAAGCAGTCTAAGCTACCACTTGGGATTGTGCTCTTCTGAGGACATGGCAGGCCTGGCTAGTCTACCCCTCCTCTTCCATCGTGTTACCATGTGTCAGCTGTGGCACAGTAATTACCCCTAGGCTGACTCTCGCCCTGCTGGATTAATATGAATACATCTTTCCATCAGCTGGATGTATTGTCTGGGGGGAAGTGTAATTTTGTGTATAGTAAATGAGTTGTTCCTTTAAGTGCATATAGTCCAGCTGTTCTTGCTCACTTTATCTAACACCATCATTTGCAAGCTCCAAATGCACTCCAGGGTTGGCTGGCACACAAGAAACTACTGAGATTCTTTCCAGCTGTTTGCTCAGGCCAATAGTCCTGATTTCATAGCTACAAAGAGTATTTGATTTTATTTGGGTATAGTCTTTTTATGTATATTCCTGACGCCTTAATTCTTCTTCTGTGTTTGAGCAAGAAAGCATATCAATACCAACGTTCTCTGAATTTCTTTAGTTTTTTTGTATAGATTGAGAAGCAACAGATATGACATCTTCAATGGTGTTCTTGCTGCGATAAAGTGTACCCAGGCTATGGTATGCTGGCCCTTCTCTAACTTCTGCTGAATCTTCAGTCTTTTCCTGCTTCTCCCACGAGGAGCTGGCAAGTCAATGTGGGAACAGGGAACCTAGTGTGAAATCTGCAGCGGAGGTACCTCCTTCTGCACCAGTCACTGTGGACTTCTTTTAGTGTCTGTGGAGAGAAATGGAGGCTTCTCAGGCATGAGTAATAAGCAATTTTAGAAGTGTATCTTAGTATGGGAATTGAGGTTTGGAAGTGTCTGTTTCTTGCCTGTCTAAAAATGAACCTTGGTGACTAGCTCATTGGTGACTAGGATATGGATGACTAACATCAGGGGGTTGAATCTGCTCCTGTTGTTTCCAGGCTTTTCCTTCATTGCTCATTTTTTTCTCCTCTCTCCGTAAGTGGAGTTTAAGCTGACCAGTTTTTCATACTGCTCCAGTTCTGAGAAGCTGGACTTGAGTGAAATAATTTTTTTTTTTTGTCTAGCTCTCACTGAAAAAATAAACAAAACACTCAAAACAAACGATCCCAGCCCCCAAAAAATCATCCAAGCATGCCATACGTCACCCTGAGGGTTTGTACTGGAAAACTAAAAGAGAGCATGGAGATATTTTTCATATGCAGCACTGTCGGCATGTGTCTGTGTATCCAGCTCAGTTGTCCTGACTGTTTCTGTCATGTTGTACATGTTCATGGCCTAGAATGTGACGTCAGGGATAAAGCCCCCTTTTTAAGAGGCTTGCTGCTTATCTCAGAAAAAAAAATCCCTGTGTTAAGTAAAATGTTGCAAATGTTACTGGAATTTGAAGGAGTCTGCCTGTGATATGTAATATCTTTATGATTCTGAGTTGTGCTGAGCAAGACAAGCATGAGTTAAGGTTCTGGCCTGTGGTGAAATAAAGTTGCATATCACTTGGGCTGCCAAGGTCTTTCCTCACACAGACTGTCTGTTCTTGGTAAAACATAGGCCTGTGTTGGTGGATGTGATATGTCTGCTGCTACGATCCTTGAGCGTGGAGCACTGTGATGCTGTCTGAATAAACATTTGCTATTTACCGCCTTCTTGATGTATGGCCTTTTTTAATGTTAGGTCTAACTAGACTCCTGAATATGGGCAGATTTACCTCAGTGCTCAGCACCCATTCTCAAAGGCTGCACCTGTACTGCTGAGCTGGAGTGACCTCAAGGCCAGGTGCAAAAACAGAGCAGGTCTTTGATCCTGCTCTTGGGTCCTGCTAGTGTGACCAGGATCATACTTTCAGCATAATACTTTTGGTGCTCCATCATGCACTAGAGCACATTAAAAGGCATATTTATTTGACGTGCAGTGCTGACCCCTTCACCTTCCTGAATCGCATCTAACCTGTTGCAATGTCATAAGCCTGTGTGCAGGCAAGCAGAAATTCTGGGGTTATGCCTAGTAAAAACACAACTGCAGTTGTCTGCTGCAAGGGTAGATGAGATTCAAAGCATCACTCAGATGGGTGGGCTTAGTAGGGAATTTGTTCTCAAAAGGACCTCAGCTTTCAGGATGCTTCTGACAGCTGTTTGTTCAAATTGCTGGGATTGGCCAAGTGCTGTGGTGGTGTTTACTGAGGTGCCTCTGTGGTAGATGTAGGATGCTGAGTTTATTTTTGTGTTAAAAACGGAATTTTTTCACCCTTGGCACAGGCCAGGACTTCGTCCTTCTGCTTCTGAATTGCTCCTTAGTAAAGGTCTCCACATGCCACTCTTCAGCTGTGTCAAAGCCTAAGAACTAGGTTTCACCGAGGACCAGCCCATACAAACATTGTGACCTGTAATGGACTTAGTTTTCCATTCATCAGAGCAGGTCAAATAACACAAGGTAGTTGCAAAAAGGGTATGCAGTCACGGTACGTCCTCATGGTACACTGAAATCCCTCTCTCTTGTGAGCTGATGTGTTGGAATGCTCTGGGAGGTGAAAATGCCAAGGATTATTTATCACTAAATAACCAGGCCAGAGCTTTAAAAAAGGAAAATCTTGGCACCATACAAACCTCATTTCCTTCCATCACTTGTTATTCAGCCTTAGGTCAAATTAATCTCTATTGAAATCTGCTGTACTTGCCACTAAATTTGTTGTTTCATCTAAAAAGTATCTCTTCTCCCGTGAAGGGAGATGAATGGAAAGCATATCAATTTTAATGCATGCCAGAAAAGTCTTTATTGTGTGTTTTATTTAGTAATTCAACATTAACTTTTACATCTGTAAATAACACTATGCCAGTGAACTGGGCCAGGGAGACCTTTCGGGATTTTGTTGTCATATAGCTTTAAGATTCAATCATCTGATTAAAATTCAAAGTGGGAACCTAGAATAAGTAAGTGAATAAATAAATGTAAGTTCTTCAAATTCATAGTGTAAGAGTACATAGAAGGAGAGTGTCTGCTCTTGTAAAGGTGTCTGGTCAAGGACCTTTTCCAAGACAACAAACAGATAATAAGAAAAGGAGGAAGTGATGGGAACCAAACCTTATCAGGAAAGAGAAAGGTTGTGGGAATGCGGGAATTCAAGTAAGGTTGTTTGAGTGAAGATTTCTGGATCAGGATGATAAGAAGTGAGGAAGGGGGAACAATAAGCAAAATGCTGCGACACAGACCTGACAAAGCAAAACAGAGACAATGACAAGAAACAAACCTCCCTGTCACACTGGTTGGTGGGCTATCAAACCACAGGCACCACTTCCAGGAAGAGCAGCCTGGACTTTGTGTCTGATGAGACTGTGAACTGGGGGGGCTGGACCGGGAGTGTGCAGGAGCTGCAGAGCTCTGCANGCAGGAGCTGCAGAACTCTGCAAACCCATGGGGATGGGCAGGGGGAAGGGGGTGCAGGAGCAACAAAGCAGGGGGATAGGTAGAAAAGGGTGTAAAAGGGCTGGTTGCATGTAAAACGGGACCGGTCAGTACACTTGTCTGGTGCTGGCTGCCAGTGGGGGCAAATGTCTGTATCTTCCCCGCCTGGTGTGCCTGGGGTGTGTGTATTTGCTAACAAACTTCAAGCTGGACCAGCTGGCGAGTAGGTGACCCATGAAGTGGGTAAGGGGCTTGGGATCCGGGCAGGGATTCTGGACAGACAGACGGGCTGTGCCAGGTACTTGAAGGAGCCACAATAGGTGACCCATGAAGTGGGTAAGGGGCTTGGGATCCGGGCAGGGATTCTGGACAGACAGACGGGCTGTGCCAGGTACTTGAAGGAGCCACAAGTGTGTGCGCTTGTGAACCTAGAGAGTGCTGTGTGCTTGCCTTCAGACAAGTGAAGGCAAGAGGCAGACCAGTGAATGTCTGTCTCTTCCAGCCAGAGAGGAGGAAGGGGTCTTGGCTGTCTGTGTCTGTTTTACATGAGTCCGGTGTGTGTGTAAGCGCTGTTGAAGGCAGCTCTTGGCTGGGGCTGCCTCTGTGGCTGGCTGTGTCGGTGTCCTGTCTGTGTGTCTCTGGGATACATGCTCAGCTTTGCTACTGGTTGGACCTGCAAAGGGGGAAGCAGCAGCCGTGTCCCCCAGCCTGGGCAGAGACCTCGGGTCCCCAGGCACTGGGCTGGGCCACAGCAGCCACACAGGAGCAGTCCTGGGCTGGAGCGGCTGGAGGACATGGCTGCCCTCTTCACTGTTCACCTCACTTAACAAATAGTATCCCCTTTATCTTTGTGTCCGAAATCACCTAAAGGCTGCAAGTTCAATTTAATCCCTCTACCATCAGCCAGAGATTTAATAGAAAGAAGGAGGGAAAAAATACACAGTAGCTGGTCTCTGTTTTTTAACTCGTTAGAGAGAACAATGTTCCCTGCATGAGTCATGGTGGGAGTGATTAGCTAGAAAGAGGTTGTGCTTCATGCCACTGAGCTACCACTGTTATGGAGCTGCAAAAGAAAAAGAAATGCTAGGGGCAAAGGATAAAAGAGAATCTAAGGAAATGGATATAATTTGCTAATCCTTTGCTCTCATGGTGAGAATGGTTAATCTGTTGCAGCATACAATAAGGATGCTAGTCCCACTTGCTTGTGAACAGGAGTTACCAAGGCTAAGATGCCTGCAGCCCGTGATTTGTACAGCACCGTGGCTCAATCTGCAAATTGTACAGGAAAGGATAGACAAGTTGTTTCATGTGACCGATGCGACTGAGTCTGTGTGCAGAAGTCTCTGTATGTGTAAAACCATCTCAAATGACTTGAGGAATATTGCTGGCAGGCACCAGGCTAATGTTAAGGCAGAGTTTTAGCACTGTAGAATTTTGACTCCTGGATTGTGGATTTTCAATTATCTTCTTTAAGAGCAATGTTAATCAGGAAGTTCCCTCAGAAGATAGTTATCTTAATATTGATGTCAAATTCATACGCCTATCCTTGAATTTGGATAAAGAATTTTGTTTTCCTGGTTCCTTTAATAATAATAATAATAACATAGCAATGCTTTATTTTGTATCTAAAGATAATTTTGGGGGGTGGGCAGAGGTGTCTCTACTGGCTTTTTTAAGACTATCTCTGTGATAGGTGACCAGAAAAGCAGAGGAGGTCCAGATAATGTAGTTTTATAGTGCTGTATGTTATCTTATCTCGTGACAGTGCCAAAGAAATAAGGCCAGATAGGAATATTCAGATCATGTCTGATCTCCTAAAGAACATAGGGCAGAAAATCTTCCACAATAGTTCTTACTACAAGCCCAGTGATGTTGGCTGAAATGAAATCTACATAAGTGGAGCCCATTTTGATGTGAAGATAGGAGAATGCCTGCTTCTATCTCTTCTCCCCAATGTGCTTTATTCACTGTCAGCTTGAGCTGTTAGTGGCGGAAATTGGTTTTCCCATTGGCAGAAATTCAAAGAACTATTCCTTTTGTCTTTACGCAACCGGTTGTATTAGATTTTTGATGGGGTCTGAACTTCAGTTTTGGAGTTTCCTTTTGCTAGGTATACAGTGCAGTGGTTTGACTATGTAGTTGCATGTGAACACAGTAAGAATTAATCAGCTGCCTCAGGAAGCAGACACTGCTCAAACAGCTCTTCCCCATCTCCTTTGGCAAATTGTTCTTTGGTCTCGCTCCGTTGTGTCTGCTGGATCTTTGTGGTCAAAGATACTGACCATTCAGGAACCTTTAATATTTAATGCAGGCATATATAGCTTATCTTCCCAGACACGCTTAGCCATCCATCACAGCTGTGCCACAAAACACATCACTAAGTGGTGAACCCTTCTAATCTGAACTTGGACCTGCCTCCAATTTGCAAATCCAGTTACTCCAAATCAAATGCACAACTTTTACACAGATGCTATCATTTTCCCATTTAGGACGTAAAGTTTGAATATTACAAACGTATAAGGTTCTCGGTTCTCTTATCTACCTCCTTAGCCTGCAATCAACCCTCATATTATTAAGCCAGAATTTATTTCAAAAGGAATTTACTTGAAATCCCCTTCAAAATACTGCCTGCTGTTTCTTTCTCTGTGATCTAGTTGTAAAGTAGAGTAGCTGTTTCTGAAAGTGTGATTCATTTCTGGAAAACCAAACTTGCTCAAAGTTGTAGGAAAAGAGCTTACATATGCTTTGATTATGAGTGAGTCAGTTGTGGGTGATAAACTAACTATATGGAGGATGGTGTCTGTGGTATTAAGCAGAGTATATGTAAAGTGAACCTACGTCTGAGACAGCATGGAATTGCATTGAAATTTGGTTACTGCACCATTTGCTAGCCAGAATACATAGAACAATCGTTAGACTGAAAATTTGGCTTTCAAGATCTACTTCACTATGTTGAATGCTTAACTACTGAGCAGATTGATTTCTAACTTATCTCAAAATTTAGACCTTGTTCTGAAAATGGAAGCTGTAAATTAAGAGCAATTTCATGTTCTTTCCTACACTGAAGAGAGATGTAATCCTCACCATAAAAACAGATCACAGAGTCACTATCTACCACATCATAGTCATGCTAACTAATTTAATTTGCCTGTCATTCTAACTAATGCTAGGAATTTACATGCCATCAATCACCTGCTTCCGGTTGGGCTGAAAAAGCCAGGGGGATTGCCAGCTCTGTCATATGGAAGACAAAGTGAATGTGTTGACTGCTGGAATGAGAAAGCACAAAGATGTTTGAAAAGGTTTTGGAAGAGCCAACCTGCTCTTGAGTCTCAGTAGTCCAGTCTGGGTTAAATACGAGGGGAGGAGGTTACCTTATTGGCCATCCCTGGCAGTGAGGTTGATAGGTAACTGTGCAGTACGGTCCTTTCCTGTTTTTTTAATCTGAACTGATTTTAATCCTTTATGGAGCAGCAGCCCTTCCTCCTCTTTCTCAGAGTTTATACTACTTCTCTCTCTGTCTTTCAGCTGTACAGCTCCATGGACTTTGGAAGAAAATGGCAACTCATGCATGAGCGGGTCACTCCGAACAGGTTTTACTGGTGAGTTTTGCTCTCTAGCTTTGCTTGCTTTGGGCAGATAGTGGAGGGGAGAAGGGTATCTAACTTGAAGCGATCAGTTGTTTTACCTGAACTCGAAGTATGACCTTGGTTTTAATGTTATGTATGCTCAGTCCATAGTACATATCTTGCAGTGCTATAGCCCAATGTCTCCGTGTTTGTACCTCTTTCTTGTCCAGTATCAGCCGGTATCTTCTATAGATGGGTACAAGTCTTTCAGTAATTGCAGAACTCCTGTTTCTTTTTTATATAGCTGCTTACACGAACACAGGAAAACTGCCCCAGTGCTTCAGTGGCAAAGCTATGATCATTAGACCTTCTCTTTTTCAACCCTTCTGAGAGCTACTTTAGACTACAAAATAGTCTTTGCACAAAGCCAGCCGCTCTAACCAGTCTCCTTATGCAAACCTTGGGGAGAACGGATGATTCACTCTGCTTTGAATCACCTTCTGAGGAGCCAGTTTTTTTCTACTGACCGGTGAGAGCCCAGGACACTCAAACCGCTAGCTAGAAATTTACTTTATGACTATCCTTCTTTCCTCTTCCCAAGTGTCAATATCCAAAACTGGGAGAGTGTCTTAAAAGCAGAAGATTAAATAAATTTAGTTCCTGTCTACAGGCTCCTCCCTTTCAGATACTGCTTTTCCAAACTTCTCTACCAGATGAAGGCCCAAGAACTGACTTCAGAGAGAGAAGAAAAAACAGTGATATTCTTCTGTAGTTCAGTCTAGGATTTGGGGCTTAAATCAGTCTTAACATTGTACTATGTGCTAGATAATTGTGTGTGTGTGTGTGTGTGTGTGTGTGTGTGTGTGTGTGTGTGTAGAAGTGCTGATATACAGAATCTGAATAGTTAAAGAAGTGCCTTGTCCTTAAGGTCAAAAAGATGCTATTATTAAGGAACCAGGGGCCCTTAATTTGGAGGGTCAGAAGTAAACAGGACTTGAGTGATTTGAGTATTGACTCCTGATTGTGAAGCATGATGTATATATTTTAGAGTCAAGTCCTCATGGAAGCTCTTGTGTGTCATGAAAAATGACTGGAATCTAGGTCAAAAAGTCTACAGATTCAATTTGCAATATTTCCACACCTTGAAGTGAAGAAAGACACCTCACAGGATTTTCAAATTGTCTAGGTCCTTCTGCAAATCTCTCCAAACAGCTTTAGACTTCCACATTTAAAAGATGGCTTTTTGGCACCAAATCTGGAGATTTGCCTCTATAAGCCTTTGGATTTTGGACAGTGAAAGATGTTTGAACGTCCAGGGAAGGAAGCTGTAAGGATCGTAAGTCACATAGACCTGTAAGATATATCAGAGGTCTAGAACTTTGTCTGACCATGTCACTGTTTCACGTTTCCATAGTGAAGGAAAGGTGGTTATATTCTCCTGGCTCTGGTGACAAGTAGTTGATTGACCTAATTGTCTAAAATCCTTTGATTTCAGCATTCACGCCTAGGTGCACTTGACACAGAAAAGTGTAGATCCTCTCCAGGTGTATCCTTATGTGGAGCAGAATAGCTGCTCCTATGACATAGTTGTACCCTACCCTTCAAATAGCAGAGATCAGCTTAGAGGAGCGGCTTTCTTGGAAGATAATATGCAAAGGCTGAGCTGACCTGGGAACAAAGTGGAGTCTCTTTCTAAAGATGATGCTGGTTTTTCTTTTCCCCTCTCTTTTGTTTGTTTGTTTGTTTTTAAATAATAACGGTTAATGGAGATTGCATGTTTGATTCTGTCCATTTGTCACCCAAAGCTGTAGGTTTTCCACAATTCACTTCATTTTTCGTGCAATCGCTTGGATGCGTAGTTTAAAACCTCCTTTTTAACATTGCATTGAATAAAGCCTCTGTTTAAATTCTCTTTCTCTTAGAAAACATAAAAGTCTTCTGCGGTTAAAACTGATATGGCATAGATCTAGAAATCTTTATTCCACTCAGAAGGAGTAGAATCCCACTGACAATAAAATTTCCAAGAGAGTGAATTAGGTTTTTTCCAGAGTGAGACAGATCTGAACCAATTCATAGTGCAGGGGTCAGAGATATTGAGATTTTGGAATATAACAACTCCCCTTAGCTGTCTGTTTTCTTTCTTTTTTCCTTTCTTTTTAAAGCTGCAAACTGTGATGACTTACAAGCTCTGACTTGTAAGGAGTGTACAGAAAAAGAAATGCAAGAAGAACACTTTAGCCTCAAAAATTTGATGATTTCTTTTTATTAGGCTATGGAAGAGAGAGAAAGTCATAGTTGTAAGTTTCAGAGCCACTACTCTGTGGCCTCCATCAGCCTATAAAACACTACATTATCAAACCCATTAATTAAAATTTCTGGGAAAGGTGAATTAATGGTAGGGAGATACCAAAGTCAGAGGTGAGTTGCTTATTTGTGGTGCTCTGCATTGTGGTTTTTTTTTTTTTTTTTTTTTTTTCTTTCACCAGGGGTTCAGGTAAACCTCCTCCATCAAATGGGACAGTCATCTGAATTGAATGCAGCTGTTCTTATCTAGGGCAGCCTATGTCTACTGTTTTTCCTTCAGAACATGATTTTCATCTCTCAGACTGCATGAATGGGTTTGTGAAGACCATAATCCTCACCTGGTTCATAGGATCAGCCAGCCTGACAAGCAGAGGTCTTATTTTTCTCTCTGAGACCTTTCCAAATAACTATAGCTTTGCTGAGAGAGCACAGATATAGAGACTTTAAGGCCAGGAGGAAATTACAATTGCATCAGAACTGGTGAGGTTGGAACGTGAATTTTCACTCAGAGTAGTGAGCAATACCTCTGTCATAGGCATGGACACACAATTCACCCTGTGAATTTTGCTTTAGCTCTGTCAGGCTGCACCTACAATGGCTCCCTGCCGGTCTAAAGCAAAGTCCTCAGTTGCAATACTGGCCTGTGGGTTTTTATACTAGCTCTTACTTTCAACTATTTTCATTAGTCCCAATCTTTGGAGCCAATCAATGGGTTGCAGTTTTATGTTCCCATCCCATATGGGTGTCACAGCTTGTGGCATCTCTCACCACTTCCTGCATCCAGCTCAAAGGTTGTGCATGTGCTGAGATTCTTATCTGGGCCACTTGTAGTTATAAAAACTAGGATTTGAGTTCTCCACTTTGGTAGTAGTGATTCATTTGTTAGCTACACCCACTGATGGCAGTGGCAGAACTTGAACAGAATGTGTTACTTGATATGAGTGCAGGCATCCAAATTTGGTTCCCATGTGCTTCAGCCTCGGAGATTTTAATAACTTAAGATCCTGTAAGACTGGAAACAGGAGCTTATGCTAATGTGATACAGAAATTCCCAGATCACTCATCATGCTATGAAATGACTCAAGATAACAAACTTTGCACCTGCGCTGGTTCCAGTTAAAGACCTACTCAATGCTCTTTTCTTTTAAAACACATTTCTGCAGTTGCCTCTGGGCCCTGCACATTTTCTCTCACTGTAACTTGGACACCTGTGCTGACATGTGGAGTGGAGTAAAAAATACAGTCCATATTTTGTACTGTAGGAATGCTGGGGAAGTTTCCTTGACTGTAAAGCACATGGTGTGTTTGTGTTCTGTGCTGAGTAAGCCTGTCTCTGTTCAGATAAGGACAATTCAAGTCCTTTAAGTTCTTAAGTTGCTTTGCTGGCTGTCTTTCCCTGTGGTGGGACAACAGGACTAAGAAGGTAGGCAAGACGATTTGGTTAATGGAGCACTTGCCAAGCTGTGTTCAGTTCTTTGCTGGACCACAGCTTTTCCATGTCCTCTTGGGTGACTCAAGCTGCCTTTGCCTTGTTAACCCCTAGGTAAGACCGAGATTGGAGAGCATTTCTTTCCCTTGATGGGTGTAGTGGATAAAGTACTCAAATACTGTGATACCAAGTGCCGCATCACTGCATATTCATGCATGGATGAAAAATACTCGAGGGCACTATGGAGTCAAAAGATGCTTTAGTGGCATATAAAGTCCTTTTATTGTCTTATGGCTTTATTCTTTAAAACTCGGAGTTCCACAAGGTGACCTATGTTTTCTGGCTAATCAGCTAAATGGCTGTTTATGTCATATGCCGTCCACCTGTCTGTGGAGGCCCTGCCTATGTTTGCTGAGCAGAAACAGTGTCACCGTCCTGTGTGGATGTCATCCTGTCCTGTCATTCCTTCTGTGATAACCAACTAGATTTCTGGTTGTTTTGATATCCGTGAGTGCCAGCACCAATCGTTTTGAACTCCAGGGATTAGAAAGTGGGACGAGGAAAGAGTCTGTGCTTCCACTTAGGCCATGCGTTGGAGTTACAGATTTTCTGCCACAGTTGTTTGAGGCATAAGCCAGCAAATTTTGTCTCTTGAAGGCAAGGCTTTCAGTCCTTTATAAAGGTAGATGGTGTATTTCTATGTATTTGCAGCTTGAATTTCCTGAAGACTATGGCAGAGGCTTGTTTGGGTATCTGAGAGTAATTTAGCAGGAGATAAGGGAGTTACCCCAGTGTTTCAGAAGGTTACAGTCTAGGTTTGGATCTACAGGTGAGTAGAGGGAAGTGTATTTTTATTCCTCATCTCTGTGGTAGCACTGATATTTCCTAAACCCAGTGCCAGTTTGGGTCCACATGGACTGTTTCAGTAGCAGTTCCAGAAGTGACCTTTGGATCACTTTGACAGCTAAGGTTAGCTTTACTTGACTTGCTTGCCAGGGATGAAATGGTTAGTCAAATTTATGCCTGTCTCTCCTGTAAATCCCACTAATCATTAACTACCAGATGGTGTCATTGCACAGCGCTTGGGAGATATCGCCTGGATTTTTACAGCCAAGTTTAGTGTTAAGAAAACATAGTTTTGTAAATGTCAGATTGACTATTAAGTAATCCTGTGTTAGAGTTTTCCAGAATTAAAACAATACTGGACTTGGAGCTGTGGATAAAAAATAATTCCAGTTTGGCAGCCACAGATAACACCATCTATAGCATGATGGAGGCATATACCCACTGGCTATTCATGTAGACTGCACATGGAGAGCTGAGCAGGGACCTATCGCTACTGTAAGCTCCTGTGGGTTAATGACTCATTTAGCTGTGTTAAGGGACACATTTCCCATGTCCTGTGTGTGGGAACACCTGGGAAAGGTTTTTCTCCCAGAGGGTAATGCTAACATAAATCTGGAGTGCGCTATTCAAGCCACTAACTGTGCTAGGAAGGTTAATTTTTAAGTTCTAGTCTCAAGCTCTGTAATTAGGGTTCAGGAGAGAGGAGACCTTAAAAGGTCTTGACAAATACTGAAAGATTTCCTTGCTAGGACACATTAGTTAATGAAAGATCACAGCATCATTGTGATAATAAGACCGATTTTTTTTTCATCTTCATTTAAAAGATAAGCAAATGGGGAAACTGTGAGGCTAATGATTTTCTTCTCATTTTGTGTGCCTACAGTTAGTGCAGTTGGCACTATAGATATTTAATGTTTCCAAATATTAGGTTATTGCTGACTAGCTTGTGATTACACAGTAACTCAGAGGCAGAGATAGAAGTGGAACTTGGATAAAAGAGTTGGATACATTTTATTGGCTGAAACAGTGGTGGTTTTGTTTGTTTGTTTTTAAGTTTCAAGTCAATACAAATATTTTAGGAATTCATGCAAATATTAGCAAAATATTTCTCTCAAACAAACAAAAACCACAAAACATCCCGAAGTGGTTGATTTTTATTTTTTTTTGCATGGTGTTTGAAGTGATTTTTAAATTTGAAATAAAACCTTATTTCAATATATGAATGCACTTTTAAAATTAAAGTAGAGAATGAGTGAAGTCTGAAACAGCGTCTGGATAGAGGGATCCTGACTCCCATTCACACCTGTCTTTTTTGTTGCAGAGCATGTATTGGTATGTGATATCCAAACTATATGTTCAGTACACTTATAAAGTACTTCCTCATCACTGTGATCAGTAGCTTATAAAAGTGACAAGCAGAGTTTGAGAAACCTTTGAAAGTTTTATACTTTGGTTTTGTCTATGAACATTTTTCCCTAAAATTCATACTACCCTTTATTGGTTGCTAAGTGTTCTCCCATGGACTTTGTGATACATTTCATGGGTATCTAAGAGAGCCATAAAATCCTAAATGACCCTAAGAAAAAAATTCTTCAGTTTCTGTCTCTGGAAAATCCTGCAGGACTGTTCTATAGAGACTCTGTGGACCCCACCTGTTTTGTTTGTGCCTATGGTTAGTGTAACGCTCAGACTACCTTTCCCATTTCTGAGCACAGTCCATGGTTTTTGTCTTTTTTTTTTTTTTTAATTATTTTGTGAGAACTTGAGAACTTGGCACAAATATCTAGATTTGAGAAAGCATCTTTGTAGAAGGCAGCCAAAAAAAAAAACCTTGTGTATGCTATTGAAGGAATATTGCAGAATATTTTCTAGTTCACCTGGGACTAAAAGCAAAGATGTTTATGGGTTTCTGGTGTATACTTACCCTTCTGCCCGGCTAATTGCTTCAGCTTACAAAGAAAATTTGATACAATTAGCCTCTTGTATTGTGAATTTAGACTCTAAATAGTAGCTGATGCATTAGAAGAACTTCTTAAGGATGTTCTTTGCCTGACTTTGCTGTTTTGTGATGCTCCTCTCCTTACCACATGCTTTCCTAGGAAAATAAGCGTTTGACTTTTTTATGAAATCCTGTGGATGCTATGCTATCAGACTCCCTGGGCTCAAAGCTGTTTTAACAAGAAAAAAAAAGAGAAAAGCATACTTGCTACAAGGAATGTGTGTGATCATGAAGGGAATTAATTTAAAATACTTTTAAAACCCATGAATTACATAAGAAATGAACCAAAAGAAGAGAGCCACATGATAGCAGACTTACAATTCATGTAACACCTCTGGAATTCTGGCTGTGATAGAATGCAACCAGAACGAGCTCCTTCAAAGGTGGTGTAATAGTCTCTGGGAGAGCAATTTTTGGATAAGTTGCTTTTGAGAAACTTTTTTTTTTTAACCTCCTTTTTCTTTAGAAAGACAGCACATGTTGGAGAAGGAGGGATTGCCTCTTCTCCACTAAAACAAGCGTGGATGTCCTCACATATTATTTGGCTTTTAAAATTTGTGATTTGTTGTGATTTTAGTACAATTTGTGATGTTAGCTATGTTTATGACTTTAATGTACTGCACCTGGCAGTGTCTCTCTCTTTTTTTTTTTTTTTAAGACTGGAAAAGTAAGGGCTGAAATATTTCTGTTGATTGGCTTTAAATTTGCTGCCTACCCCAAAATACCACATACTGTACTGCAGTTAGGACTTTCAGCCATCAAAAAGCCTCTTGCTTTGGTCTCTTATCTATTAGGTTTCTTAATGTCCCGAGGAGCTAGTCTCTTTTCTTACTTCCCCATTGTAAAGCTGGGATCAATTTGTAATCCTCCCCACTCTCTCATGACTAAGCATCCAAGACTGAAGCAGACTAGGTAAACCACCTTGCAAGAAAAGTCTGAGGAATTTGTTCAATGCTACTCCTAGTTAAGGTTGATCCCTGGACTGGATCCNNNCCCAGTACCATGTCAGTCTGGACAGTGTACGATGGTAGGATCTTTTTCCTTCTCATGCAACAGGGTGCCAAATAAGATATGATGAGAACTTCATGGTCGTGTTTCACAGGCCAGTGTTGGAAGTGTAAATGCTGTGCTGCAGACTCATGCAGTCTGCACGGGCTGACTTTGTTCTGCCTCTCCCTAGTACACATGAACTCAAACAGATTAATTTCAGTCTGTCAATAACAGTCCCAGAATAATTCTTTGCAATACTTTGTAGGAAGCAGTGACGAAAGCCAGCCCTCTAATTAATATATTGAATAATGCATCTCCCTGAGGCATGTGGGGATCTCCCATACTGTCATAGCTTG
>VXAL01001499.1:86472-112975 GCA_013399475.1 Chauna torquata | reverse complement strand
CCCATACTGTCATAGCTTGGCAATGCAAATCAAAAGCTAGGCTGCCAGGCTGACAGTAGTGTAATATTTTGTGCTCTCTGGCTAGCGAGGAATAATCTCCTACTTTTCTGTGTCTGATTTGGCTTAGGTTTTGGCCTTTGGTTTATACCACACTAATCTCTCTATTTCTGGGCAAATGGGCTTATTTTCACTGTGGGAGAGAACCCCTCTTACTTTCAGATGACTGGCAGAGAAACCCGTGGGATTTGTTTTAAAAACCATCGCTATTCTGAGAAGTTTAGGAATGATCTTTTCACTTACTTTGGTTATGGATGTAATTTTTCAGCCATTTCATTCAGTGGCAAAACATCTGATGATATCAGGGAGCCGAGCAGCTTTTCTGGACCTAATCCCAGATGTCCCGCTTGGATTTCCAGAGACACACCTTGGTATGAGTTCTTACAGCTCCTGTTTCTTTGCAGCAGCTGGGGCTGGAAGCATTCTTGCATTGGGGAAAGATGCAATCTAATGGGGAATTTATCCTCAGTAAGTACCTCATTACTCTTAGAGGCCATTTTTGCTTGAAACTAGAATCTCAGTCATACCTCAAAGCTCTTCAGGTAATTTTCTCAAGAGGAATGAGGAAGGACCCAGATAAATTCCAATTCATTTTTCTGAACTGACTTCAGCTGCTGAACCTTTGGAAGTTTACCTGCCATTAAGCTGAACGAAAACAGTTGTTTTATTTAACAGAAGGAGCTGAACCCATGCTGTGCAGAAAGAACAGTCTTATCATGGCAAAACAGACAAGATGTTTCTGCATTCATTTAAACGTGAGCCATTTGTGTTGCTCAATAACATCCATTAAAGATAAGAAGGTCCCTCTTTATGCCTTCTGCCTGTTGGAAATTAACAAACTCTCTTAAAATGACAATTCATCAGCAGTTATATGAGGCAGAATTCATTCTCGGCAAAGGAAGAAATTGAAACTCCCATCCTTTCATTCCCTGGCATTCCCCTGAGCCTCCTCTGTAGAATGAGATGAGTTTAATTCTGCTACTGTTAAGCATAGTGAGCACGAAGCTACATCAGAACGTAAGAGCAGGAAGGAGTACCTTATTAGCTGCACTACAGGTTCTTTTAAATAATGTTGATTCAGTAACTTGTCTCTTGCTGATCATATATAGAACAAGGACAAGAAAGAAGTGAGTGAGGCTGTTTTGCTTGCATATTTGTAGCAAGCTAATTGGAATAGGAGATAACAGTGGTTATTGTAGCTCTGCAATTATCTCATGGATAATTGTCCTCCCTTGGGCAGAAGACAATAAAAATGGAATATAGGTACATGTCCCTGTTTAGTGAAATACCAGAATTTCTGCAGCTGAATTTAAGAGAAAGATACTGACCTGTGACTGCTGGCAAGGACTTGAGGAAATAATGAATAATACCAGTAGACTTCAGAGTTGATGGCTGTAGATCTGGGTTTTCTCCCACAGGAGAATCTCTTGCTTTTTATTGGAAAAAATGAAGAAAAACAAACCAAAAACCCTGTCAGGTTTTTGGCCAAAGGGTAAAGAAAGATTCTTAGGTTTTGCTCACAATATTTTTGGTTTTCAGGTTTTGATTGAAAATCTTTGAGGGAAGGAGACATGTTCCATTATAATATTGATTTTAGGGGCAATCTGTAATAGTGACTCCCTGAAGCCATTTCTGGATCAGCTGTAGTTTCTCCAGAATTCATTTTCTTTCTACAAATCATTAGATTTGAACAATGCGTTGACACTTTGGAATTTGCCTTGAGGCTAGAAAACAGCAGAGTATTACTTTTCATTTGGCCTTGTACTTTTCTTTCCTTTTATTGCTCATCTTTAACAACAGATTAAGAACCTGACAAAGAGAAGCTCTTGATTCACCTACAGCTTGGCCATACATCTTTACTTCTTGTCATGTGGGTAGCACAAACTCCTGTTGCAGCATTCTGCCATGAGCTTTCTTACTTGGAAAGGGTAATACTTTGGGGATGGGGACACTTTGGAACTCTGCCATTGTGAAGAGCTGGGACTGCAGCTAGTTCTCAGCCCCCTGGGATGTTGGAGCATCCATCTAACTTGAAGCAAAGGAACCCAGAAAAGCTCCATGGTGTGTCAGGTATCTCCTGCTACAGTGTCATTCTTTCACTGACAGAGAGACCTGCAAGTGGCCTTGCCCATTTTATTCTTCTCCTCTCCATGCTGTCTCTGAGGATGCCTCTGTTTTGAATGCAAACCTATCTTATCATGAGACACATGGTGGTCTACAGACCTCCTGTCATGTTTGCTTTCACCCATCATATAGACACAGACTTGCTGTTCCTACAGACGGAGCCTGTCTTTGCATATGTCTGCTGCCAGAATGCTTCTTGTTTCCTGCTTCTTTATCTTCTCCTCTTGTGGATGTTGGGACAAATGAGCATCTCACTCACAGCAGGTGAGTGTGATTTTTTGGGGCAAGAAGGCACATTGATGCATTTACGTTTGCTGGTCAAGAACAGAGTATTTCATTCTCCTTTGTCTTTCTCCTCCCACTCCACCCCACCCTCCTCTTCTCTGCCTTTCCTGGCTGGTAGTTAAAAATCAAAGAATGAAATAAGCCATTTATTCTCTTCAGGTTAGCATCTGAAATGCAGTGAAACACCAGTCAGAAAAGGGTTGTGATGGAAATCTAGTTTTTCACAATGCCTTTCTCCAAAATGCATAAACTGAATGGTAAATTTATTTTCAGAATGTTAGATGTTGTCCCAGGGTAATTCTCTGCAATATTCTGCAACAGGGAATGTGAAGACTCATCCTTCCTTAATTAATACAATGTACAATGCCTGTAGGCATATGGAGCTCATCAGCATATCCTATACATTTTGCCTGTGCCAAGTTTCATGCTGGCATCCCCTCTTTGGACAATTTAAGTTTTATTTTTATTCATCTATTGCTGCATTCATTTATTAAATGATGCTCTCACTCTGAAGCTTTTCAGAGGCACTGTATTCTGCCTTGGACTCTGTTAATAGCTGAATCACTGAGCCTTAGCATTTCAGGCATGTCATATTTGCAGTTAAAAAGTGTTCATACAAATGAAGGAAATTAAACACATAGTGAACTGAGAATCCTTATTCTGGTGTAAAATATTGCTTGAGCAGATCATGTTTAAGATATTTTTGCTAGGAGACAAACTGAGAGCAATGAGTCTTCTAAACATTCCCTTCAATGGAGAGATGCAGTAACTCCAGCAAAGTCCTTGACTGCAGGACTGGCAGGCTGAGCTGATGGTTTCTTGGAGCATGTTTTGCTTTTCTAAGTTGGGCAGAAACATGGCTGATTCATGTTTCCTGAAAAATACAAAGCAATAGTCTATAGCAATTCCCCATCCACATGACTTTCAAAGGAAGGTAGCCAAACACCGGGCAAACATTAATTAAGTGGACTTCATAGTATAGTAGGCACTAAACTAATTTTAAATCAAATGCAGGGGAAGAGCTGAAAGTTTTCAATATGTCAATGATCAGTCTGGGAACAGAAACAAAAACTCTGTGCTTGGGTTTCACGGATTTGTGCAAAGCACAGCTGGCTAGAAAATGTAATTTCCCTGATTTATTTATTTATTTATTCCAAAAAGCTGCAAACAACAATAAACACCACCACTCTTTAGATTTTGATCACCAAAATGGCTTTTGTACAAGATAATGTCTGTGTTTTTGTTTTCCCCTTCCTATACTATTTTTCAGTGTTTTTTTTTTTTTTCCCCTCTCTCCTATTCTAAATAAAGAAGGATGTTGAGGGAAGAAAGGAGTGAGAACGAAGACACTTAAAATGCATCATTTTTTAATGTTTCCAAAAATAGATTTTTATTTTTATTTCCTCAGAGGACTTCAAATCTAAAATATTGGAAAAAAATATGCAAAATTTGACCTGTCCTTCTAAAAACAAAACAGAATCAAATCCTTCTGTTGGAAAATGTTTCCAACTTGTCCACCATAAAGCTTGCAGACCTCTAATCACAGGTAAATCCCCTCTCTGATCTCTAGAAGTGCTTTCCTCAAAGCCTCACTGTCTGTGTTAGATGCACATAGGGTAGGGCTGATGGTATATTGTGTGCTGAAGCTTTGAGACATCTTCAAGACAATAACAGCTTAACTTGATGAGCTGATGTTTCATTACTTCCACCAGGTCTCGATCCTTGTGGTGCTAGGACTTGCCAAAAAAAGCTCTCTCTCTGGAGAAGCCTTCAGGATTGCTTTTATATACCAAGGTTCAGGCGTACCCTGATGAGTCAGGAGCAGCAGGCTGCATGGAACTAGCTTATTTGGTTTGGAAGTAAGCAGCAGGACTGTGACCGCACCTGGGAGTGCTGGCTTGACATAACTGACAGATCTGCTCCCTGCATGAGCCTCAGTCCTTAGAGAAGTTATTTCAGGCACCACTGGGAAATTAAGATGCCACCTCCGGCGTATGCCCTCCCAGTGCTACTGGCACTTTCAAACCTTGACAGGGGTGTGAGTAAGGTTCTTCACCCTTCTGCCCACACACTTCTATGTGTTTATTTCACAAAACTTCAGTTATGTTTATTGGGATTCATGGTATAGGTAACGTAAGAAATGCCAGGGGATTTGAAAGGACTAAAACCTGTTAACTGGATGAGAATTAGACATGGAAATATTTGTACTTTCTTAGTTTTCGGTATTAACATACAGGGTAAAGAAAAATGTGAATCAACAACAGCTTTGTTCACGAATATCCTTTAAAGGTATTCTCAGGTTCAGTGATTTCTTTCCCATTGCTGTTAATTTCTGTAATATAAAATGTCACCACCTTTTATGCAATGAGAAGAGGAAAAAAATGTTTGTTTTCAGCAGAGCCTGCTGTCTTGTGTGGCTTACCTACTGATCGGTAAGGTGATTGAGTCTAAATATCAGCCTTTCCCTCAACGAAAGGACTGACTTGGACCTCCTTCCTCTTCCTGCACTGCTATGTCCATGACACTTGTAGCAACTTTCTAGTTCTGGGACCTCTAATCCACCATCAGGTTGCAGGAAATTAGTTTAAATGTCCAGCAGGTAATGGGGATGGGTTACAGGTAGTCAGATGCATGTACATACATATGAAGACACATGCAGAGGCTGTGAATACACAAGTTTTGTTTCCTTTGATATGCCAGGCAGAACACCTCCTCAAGATTCACCGGGGCCTTTTTATAAAGCATTGGCTCTGCTGAAAAGAAATTAGCTGAGAAAAAAACACTTGGCAATTTTTTTTTTATTATTTTTTTTTGCCTTATCTAGCAAGCCAAGTCTCGCAACAATTACTTTTGCCGCTGTCCAGAATTGTAGTATCACAAAAATTAGCACTGGAACTGATGTAGAAAGCTCCAGAGACCTGGCTAAGACACTTTCTTACAGTATTTTCCTGCTCAGCTTTTTTTCTAAGCTTTGTTTCAAATATGCTGTGCAAGGAAGTGTTTTATCCGTAACTCTTCAAAGACCTCATCGCATCTTATCTCATCCAGCAGCATCTCCCCTGTTCAGCCACAGAGAACGATGCTTTATTTATGTGTTTAATAAATACATGATTTCCCCAACTATGTATATAGTTTTCCCCTACTATGGTAGTTTATGGCATGTTGTCAGCCTGGGTGTATGTGGTTTGTGTGTGCATTGGCTGTTACATGTGCGCAGTCAATACCTGATGGATCTAATTTTAGGCTGGACTCCAGTAAACAGCAGAATCCCCTTGATCATCTGAAGGCAACCCCAGTTATTGATGCTTAGGTAGATGTGATGCCACATTGATACCTAGGCAACATGATGGAGAAAGTAGTCTGTTGGCTGATGTTGGAAAGGTATGTATAATTCAGCAATGTCACTACGTGAGAAGATCCGCATCAGTTGAACAGGATCTGGATCAGTTTCTGCTCCCACCTGCCCATACACACATGGCCGTTTTGTTGCTTGGATGAGTTAGTCACATGCACTGCTTTCCTGGTACCATCCAGAAGTGTTTATTCACTTCTGGGGCAGGATACAATTAAAATTGCAACAGGCTAATTGGCAACATCCACTAATTTGACTACAACTGCCTACAGCAAGAGGAAGTGTTTTTCTCCCTTTACATATTATTACACAATAAATGTGCCTTGTTCCTTCCTATTTCCAGTCCTTATCTATGGCACAACATCCTGCTAAGTAGTCTCCATCTGTTTTCTCTGTATCTTTATGAGCAGTTACAATTACCTTCAGTCTGACATCCCAACCTGCAAAAATGAGTTTCCAAGTTGGCGTCTTGGGGAAGTCTCAATCTGTTTTAAAAGTTTTGGTTTTGTTTTCCAAGCCAGAGCTGCTGAATGCTGTCTTGATTGGTCCAAAATGAGGCAAATTGTCAGTCTAGCAGATTCCAGACCAAGTTTGAAAGCCTGAACACTATGACCTGATTTTTGACCCTATTATAAATCCTTGACTGAAATGTTGCTGAGGTCCAGTGATAACTGCCTCCCACCCCCAAACAAAATGGTCCAGGAGATGGAGGAATAGAGCATCTCTTATTTGCTGTTGATGGTTTAGGGAACAAAGATCAACAGCAGGCAGTCTGAATTGCTCAGCATTTTTGATCTAAGATGTTAGAATAGCTAAATCTCAATGCTCTTGTTCCTTATTAATGCCTGATGTCTGGAAAATGGGTAGAAAAATATTACAAAATAGTTTATTCCAGGGAAAGGCTGTGGAGTTGGTAGAATCAGTGAGCTGAGGTGTGCAGCAGGGCAGGTAACCCAGACTGAGAGTCTGTGTGTTTCTTTTCTCTTTTCTTTGCATATGCTTGCATTTTTCATTTTCAACTGTGCAGTGTCTTATATAGAAACATTTTAGGAATAGCTGCTTAAAATGCAGAGTACTATGTTTTCCTTGCCCTTCTTGCTTGTTCCTCTTCCAGGTCAGAGATGAAATATTATCAGAACGGCACAGTAAATGTGCATCCATGCACAACGCCCTGCCTTCCAGATAGAGATAAGAATCTTGCCAGGGTCCTGTCTTTCACCTTTCAAGAACAGAGAGTCCTCTCCTGAAAAGAAGGGAGGAAAGATCTTGTGCAAACAAAGAACTAGCATGAGAACAAAAAAGAAAAGCAACAGAAGATAGAGAAAAAGTAACCATTGCTTCCTTCCTAATGGGATTCAGAGGTAGTTTGAATTCTTAATTGGCCAATGAACCTGTGCCAGCTGCAACACTAGCTGCAGGCTCCCCATTTCAAAAACTGCCTCTGCAGCACTCAGGGAACATGTCAGCAGGAAAAAATGACCTTTTCTGTCACTTCTGGCTGTATCCTCTTTTCTCAGCATTTTTTTTTTGTGTGTGTGTGTGAGTGGTGATAAATGAATAAGGATGGTGGAGGATGTTGATTTAGCATGGTTTGTCACAGTGTGAGTGCCCTTTTTTCCTTTTTTTCTTTTTCTCAACACCCCCCTGCCCCCCCCCGGGCCATACAGGGTAGCAGCACACATGGATGCATTTTGTAGACCTTGGTTTGGTTTTTGCTATCTGGAGTTTGTGCACATGCAAAACAGAACTGAGCTGTGCCTAGAGCCTGAGGTGTGACCAAGTGGCAGGAAAAATGTTTTCAAGCTGGGCTTAGGTTTCTGAGTGTTCTTAAATACTCTTTCCTTTGTAAGCTTCTGAAATAGAGCTGTTTTTCAGCCAGAGAGCAATGAAGCCCCTTCCCAGCCAGCCTGCTCTGTGGGCTCTGCTTGATTGTACAGAACTTGCAAGTGAAATGGTAAGGATGCTGACATCTCTCCTCATCATACTTAAGTTGCTCAAATAGTTTTGAGCAGTGCGTCCTCCAAATGTCCTTCAAAGAGAGAAGGTATAAGAAAACGTAAGGCTGTGAAGGTGTCTTCTATGTTTCTCTTCTTCTATTGCCAGACCTGAGAGGTTATTGTAGTGAGATCTCAAGACAAGCTAAGTTACCATGTGGGATGAAGGAATAGCTTTAGAGTCTGTGTGCATGTTTGCAAGTGTGCTCCAGGACCTGCGTTCTCATCTTGCTTTTTCCACTGCCTAGCTTTTTTGCATTCTTCACGAAAAGCTTCTTCAGACAAACGATGAGGGACCATTTACTGAAAATACCCGTATTCAGGAGTCAGAAGCAGCGCAAAGCAAAGCCATCATCTTTGCCAGTGGGAACAGACTTGAGGGGAGACACGAAGAAACAGCATTGACTGGAGATTTGTTTTCAGTCAGAGGCTTTGATAGAAGAGAACAACTTGGTTTGGGAGAAGGAAAGATGACCGATGCATTACTTTACAGGCTTGTTATCTGCCTGTAGATAGCAGGAGATTATTTTGCTTTTGGGCTGCAGGAGATTGCTTTGTGAGCTTTTCCACTTGAAGTGCGGTATTCAGTGAGCAGAGTAGTACTGGGGATGCTGTATGCTGGTCCTTTTGACATTGTCCTTGTTGTTCTGAAAAGAACAATCAGGCTTGTCAAAACTAATTAAGGAAATGAGTAGATGGCACTCAGAAGGAGATTCAAGCTAGGCTGATACGTTTTGGGAGACTCCTGTCTTATGTGTTCACATGATAAGAATTACAAGTGGAGTGGATCCACAGAGCTCGTGTATGCAAACACAGAATGGTAATAAGTATTTTGGCTTTTATTCAGAAAAGCTTAGATTCTACTAATTCCAGTCCCTTTTAAAAAGTTGTGGCAGGCCTAAAACTGATGCTTCTTTTCTGGGCCGGGAGTGGGTTTGCCCCTTTGCTGTGGGGGAGGCACAGTGCCCCCTCTGCCTGGAGGGCAGGGACCCAGGAAGAGCCCAGGAAGAGCGGATGACAGCCTGGCATTGCTGACATGTCCAATGGCTCTCTGTAAAAGGCTGGCATCTGGCTTCCAGAAGGAAATCTGGAGCGTGCAGCCTCTAGAGTGATGGCTGGATTTAGTAGAAAGCCCCCTTGGAAGGGCTGTGGAGTTGATTCCTGATGTGTTCCCAACCTCTGCCAAAAAGTGCTGAAATTACCAGTCCCTTTGATAAAGTTGTGATGCACAGGTACGGTGGTAAGCACATACCCTGTCACATTTGGCATGTCATAAGTGAGAGTCACGATTGCTGAACAGCTGAGAACAGCATTTATGGCTATGTATGGGACAAAGGCAGAACAATTTTGCTATGGACTGGAAACGTGTGCTTTTCCTGTGTCCTGGGAAATAAAGTTGCTGCACCCTGTAATGTTTTTCGCTGACATTTTAAGGAATTTCTTACCTGTTCTACTGTCACTTTTAACTGTACTCAGGTCTTTCAGAAGGTTTTACCCTGATAATTACATGGTCACAGGGACTCTGGCCCATTCTGGCATCCTTACTGATAGCAAACAGTGCTTTCTTCCTTGTGGCATCACCATGAAACTGGTGGTAGCGGTTAAGGAGCAGGCTGTTTCTCACCGGGAGTGGAATGACGAAAGCTCTGCCTGCATTGCTTTGTTTCGTTGTGTTGCTTTTTTGCTACAGTTCACAGTGTGTTGTGAGTAGGCTCGCTATTGATGCGATGCTCTAAGTTAACGAGCAGAGCCAGTTTTGGTTACCTCCACTCTGGGTCGTACTGTAGTTGTTTTGGCATTTGCAGCACTGGCTGATCTTAGCTGAACTCTGGCACGTATGTGTGTTTGTTGTTGCTTCAATTGCTTTGTTTTTTTTTTTCAGATCCACAAAAATGTATCAGAGCATCTGTATTTTTATGTTCTTTTTTTTCTTTTTGAAATGTTTTAGCGGTTGATGCCCTAAGGATTAAAGCAGCAAAAGACTGTGATAAAAGTGTTTCAGAACATCAGGGAATTGTGAATGTTGGCTGGCTCATAGGGAATCTATTATTTACAATCTACTGTATCAAATTCAGCTTCCACCAAATTAGAAACTGATTTCTGTCATTGTCCCTTTTTAATCTAACCCCTTGGTTAACTTGGGAGAAACAGCTCCATAAATCACGTGGACATCTATGGACGTTTTTTTTCCCCCTGCCAGCCATTGCTAGGAATAAATGTTCATCTCCCAGTGATTCTTATCAGCCAGTATACTAAGAATAACATTTCTGTTCTGGACTTGACTTTTCCTCTGCCAAGAGGAAAATCTACTCTTTGTGTTGTGCCTTGCAAAACACTTTTAGGGAATAAAATAAAAATATGCATGAAGATTTGCCTTGAGGTGCCTGGGTTTCAACCAGTGGGTTTAGAGAAACTCATGCCTTGTTTCGTGGTTATCAAGGGCCATGGCATGGGGTGAATGATGAATACTATCTTGCATTTTTTTTATCTGAACTTCACCATGTGTGTGTACATCCTTTGAAAATGGGGAAACTGAGGTAAAAAGTAACAAGATTGCCTAGGAAGCCAGGGACAGATCTCGCCTCACTATTCAGCTGAGTAAAAACCCTTTTTAATTCAAAGTCTATAAGCATGTGGCTGCTGTGTCCTCTTCTGTCTTGCAGCATGAAAACAGACCTCTGGTTTTACCGGATCTTGGAACCAGCCAGCTTTGCCACCACAAGAATGGTTGCTGTAGTCTTGATCCTGTAGACAAGAGACAGGGTGGCTCATTAGTTTCACCAGCATCTGGGAGGGTAGTTTAGAGGTTAGCATACGGCCCCTGGGAGCAGGTTGCATAGAAACATAGAGGAGACAATGAAGAGGGTAGGAGGGTAGGGACCTACATGCCAGGTGTCACAAGGTTGAACTGGTTTTGCTTTCCCTCACTCTTTGCCTATCTGACTGCAGCCTTTTACCTCACATGATGCCTTCTTTTCTTTTTTTTTCCTCTCCCTCCCCCAGGTCCGTGACGGGTTTGGATAAAGAACCAGACCTTGTACACATGGAAGCCCGGACAGCTGATGGACGTGAGTGCCTGCAGCCAATGCTGAAAAAATGTACTTTGAGTCGAGCATGGAGTGGGAATTGAAATTCACTTTGATCGTTTTGTCTCCCCATTTACATTTTAATTGATAGGAAAAATGTGGGTCATGGGATTTGATGTGAGACACATTCTTATCCTTCGACCCTGGGGGGAATTCGGAGGCTGCAGAGCTTGTGTCTGAGGAGAGGCTGGGTGGAAGCACAATCTGTTGGGCTAAGGAGCAGTCTATGCTGTTCACTATTTAGGCATTTTTAATATCATGTATTTTACATGGTTCACGTATGAATCATAAAGAGCTGAGTTGCAAGTGCTGTGCAGTACAGCCTCCATGCACTTCCAGAGGTGTTCAAAACAGCTAGGTTGTACCTAGGAATCTGAGAAATTGCTTACGGTCAGACTTCTTCGGCCAGAATGTCCCTATGCCCCAGCTACCTTTTGACTCATTTCAAAGGGATTTTTTAGTTTTGCCTAGGATATATGAATAGGTCCTCCATACCAAAACATTACATGCCTTGAAGGAGGTGCCTGGATCTGAAGTAAGAAATAGGAAAAACGAACCCAAAAATTCTTAACCCCTCACTGAAATGAATCTAGACACATTTTCAGTAGAACAGATTCCTCTGTAACTGACCTCCAGCAAAGACAGTGTATATTAGAAGGTGACTTTTTCCCCCTCTCTCCCTACAGTGTTTTAGGTATTTCATGCAGGAATTTTAGCATGGTAATGCATCTCCTGGGGTGGAGCCAGTGTTACTCCAGCACAATGCTATACAGCAATGGAACATGTCCCTTTTATGCTATAGAGACAGTGTAGGAAAGCAGCTTAGGACTGAGGCTGTAGAGGATTTCTAGAGGGAAAAGGCTTCATTTTTGTTGGTTGCAGACTCTTTTCTGTTTTAGTCAAGTGCTGCGTAAGCCAGATGCTGTGTGAACAAGCTCCTGTCTATCTGGGTGACTTCTTTGAGGCTGTGGATCTCCTAAAATCATTCATTGGCCTCCTTCTGCTATTTAGTGATGGCAGCTGAATAAATAACTAGGCAATAAAAGCTCAGGGGTGACAGCTGTTTCTTGAATTTGGGGAAAGAGCAAAACAGGCTAGCAGGTGGGTGGGCAAGGTAGGGAGGCTTCTTCAGTGTCTTTGCTGCTGCATATGCTGTTGTAGAGATTTTGGCTCATGTAGCAAAAAGCAAGTGAAAAAGTAAGCAAACAAACTGCTGATGAAGTCTGTTTTCGAACTAAGTTTAAACTTGCTCACCCAGTTATTTGAATACTGGATGCGTCAAGGATGTAGATGCTTCATTTGAAAGATGTCTCCCCAGTTCACTCTCTTCCTTCAGGTCTTGTTTGCTCGAGGGGTTGCTGTTTGTTCTTGTTTTAATGTATAAATTCAGCATTTTGAAATCGGCAGTTGATGGTATTGAGGGTTTCCCTGAAAGTCAGACTTCAATAGCAGTTTCAGCAAAACAGGCCCATTGCAAAGCCTCGTCCCAGCAGGCAGGACCCAGTGGGCTGTGCTCGCCCTGCTGGAGTGTCCCGCTGGGGGCCAGCTCCAAAAGGACTCCTCTCCCAGCCAAGCACAGCACAAAAGAACGGTGTTGCTCCAATTAGAGTTTTTAAGGCTTAAAAAGATGTTAGCTTCTGTTATAAAACATTGACTGCCTCAGAGCTATAGGCTCACCTGGTGTGAAATGGTACAGCTTTGTGTGCTTAGGAATGGCAGGCTGAGCTTTTCTCCGGGCTGGCTCCGTAACAAAAATGGTCCTTCATGCTCTCAGTGAAGTGGCTGAGACACTTAGACCTGCTGGAAAATGGGTCCCTGCAATTATCTCCTCCTGGTGGGAAAGTTTGTGACTAAAGTCTTCCTCAGTGGTTGGCAGAAGAAAAGGGAGGTTTTTATAATGCCTCTTAGGTCAGTCTGGTGGCTCACTCACTTACCTGATACATTAAGAGACATAGATTTGAGTATTCCCATTGCTCGGCTCAAGTCAGGAACTAGAATCCCCATCTTCAATGTCCCTGATCATTTTAAAAGTACGTGATACTTTTAGAGGGGGCATTTCTCTTTGCTCTTTCTCTGTTTTCCTTTTTTTTTTTTTAAGTGGGTGGTATTTGGGATTAGAATCCTGAACTGATGATATTTTTTTCTTCTTTTCTTTAACAGTAATTGCTCATGGGATTCAAGAACTGATCTAATACTGATTCAGACACTGGAGCCTAAAATAGATAAATACAGTCCATGGTGGGAACAAACAGGTGGTGGGACATGCTAAAGTATCATTCATCCATAAATGAGTCAGGGCTATCAATAAACTCATGGAGCTGGGAGGTGGAAGTCCTGTTCACCCTTCTGTTATATGTCCTGTGAGACATCTTGCTCCATGGGTTTTGCCTATCTGGTCATTAGGAATGACAAGGTCTTCAAAAATAATCTGCCCCAGTACCTTGTCTCCCTAAATATTTGCAAGATGTTGTGAATGCCAGTGCCTAGCTCATCTCAAGCTGTTCCCATCTTTTGCAGCAGATGAAAATTTTCACTTTTTTTTTTCAGCATCTTGGCAGAGTTATTGTAGCTGAATAATAATCTAGGCTTGCATTTCTAAATTATAAAAACATGTAGAAGCCTTGGGCAATGTACCTTCTGCCTGGGTGTAATAGCAGAAAGGACAGGGCTCAATGCGAGGGAACTATTACGGATACATGGACACAAGCACCCACCAGCACTCCTGGGAAAGATATATTAAACTTCCTGACATTCAGTGAGACAATCTCCCCACCCGCAGATATGATGCAATGACCAGTATTTTAATTACAGGGAAAAGAGTAAATTAAAAAAAAAAAAAAAAAGAAAAACAAAATGAAACTAACCTGAAAGGTAAAACAAAGTAATGGTAAGTAATTCCTAGGGAATAACAATACACTCCAAATTTTCAGGGTGGGAGACTGTGTTAATTAACAATGGGGAGGTGTTTTGAGCTCCTCCACTGGAAAATGGGTACGCCTCAGAGAAAGCCATTCCCTAATCCTAAGTGAAATAAATTTGTGGGAAGGGTTTGTGCAGAAGTGTGGATGTTGGGATTGGAGCTGCAGCAAAACCTTCAGGCTGCTTGATGTCCATATTGCCTCATTCACAGGTGGGCTGAGAAAGTAGCTGGGTGTTAGGTTATAAGCACAAGAAGTTTTTGAGGACGGCTAGGAAAGAGAGAGTACTTCTCAACTCTTTTTGCAGAGACTCTTTTTTTCATTTTCTGTGGGACATCAGGAAGAAACTCAAAATTGAACTTAGTTTTGTATCCAAAGACAGACAAGTTTGAAGATAATGCTTTGTTTTCTTTTGCAGATTCTGTGTTGTAAAATGTATGAAAATAAATAAACAAGAGACTAAATGGAAAATGGGTAGGGCACTACTCCCCTTCTCTACCACCAACTTCCCGTGAATATTAATCAGGTGCCATTCTTTGAGTATATTTGATTGCTGGTGTAACACACTCAAAATGACACATTTCTCAGTAGGCAGGAAGCTAGTTGTCATGTCAACACTTGTGGTTTATTTGCATTTATTTGTGACAGGTTTTTATTCCTCCTCCCATTCTGTCACTCAGCAGCAGCAAATTATCCCCTTTTTGGAGGGATAAGTATATCCAGGCAACTGTGTGGGAGAACATACTGGAGGAAATGAGCTTCTAAAAATACAGCTCCTGACCTCTCCTCCTTGTTCTGCCTTATTTTAGTGCTACCTCAAAGAATGGGTCAATGCTGCTGGGCTCTTTGGGTTTAATGGCAATATGTAAGACCCTCTTGTTTTCTGAGAAGTTACGTCTATACACTGCAAAGATGCCTTAGATTCCGCATTCATGACATAAACAGCAACTCTGGATCAAGACTGTATGTGTTGGTTGATGAAAAGCCTTAATTTATCTCAGCTGAGAATCTGACCTCTCTACTGCTGCTGGTATTTTGTGTTGGGAGGAAGCACAACCCTTCTGATACTCCAGTTATTTGGCACTGTCTCTAGGTCAGATGTGTTCCACCATACACCGTATGCATTAATTACCTCTAGATACTCTGAGCTGGCACTGGCAACCATTACCACTGCTTTAGCATCATCAGAAGACTATGTTTTCATTGCAGCACCAGATGTGTGCAACTGCTCTGAATCAGCCTTGCAGCCCTTATTAACCTGGAATTCCCAGTGCCTCTACCAGCTCTGCAGCCTTTAAACATGGACCTTCTTCAGTCAAGCAGCTGGGCATGAACCTTTATTAGATTAAAGTTTGGTTGTTGTTTGTGGCTTTTTCTTGGCAATACTTTTTTGTTGTTGTTGTTGTTATTATTGCTCTTGTTATCAGTGCCTTTGAACTGTTTGGCATTCTTTTTGCATTCTTAGGGTCTGTTGGCGGGACTAGGCAATGGAAAGCGAAACTGCCAAACTTTGTGAGTCTTTGAGCCTGAGAAGGCAGTTAGCTGAGTGTCAGGGAATCTCAGTTGTGCTCCCCACTGCTTTGCAGTTAAACACATTTTGCTGTTTCTAAAGACGCAGATGAAGGACAATGGCAGAATTTATGGGATGGAGAATCCTGTAAACAGTTTTGCTAGGATAGTTACTCCCCTTTTGAACTTCTCTTTTATCCTTCTCAGCTCAGTTCAGCAAGATCCTTGTTAATAGGTGCAGTCATGGGAACTAAAATCACTGCATCAAGCTCACCTCAGCCATTATAAACTCACTGTTTTCTTCCTGGATGGTATGTTCTCACCCTTTGTAGAAAAGTCAACAAGTGCTTGAAGCTAAGAAGCCTGTAAAAGTGCCACAGCATAAAAGATATGACCCTTTTATCATTACAGCCATCATTGCAGTTTATTTTCATTTTCTCCCTAATTTGCAGTATTCAGAAGAGCAGTTGAAAGGCAGAGGTAGCATATTTAGATTACATACATCCAGAGACACAGTGCCATGATTGTTCTTTTTCACAAGATCCTTTCTTAGCCTGAGTGGAATAACGCTTAATCCCCTGTAACCCCTGCCAGCTTGTTGGAGGTGAGCCCGTCTGTTTTTGCCACTATGAGCATCTGGCTATATGTCTGCCTTCTCATACAGACCCCTTTATTGTAGCATCTTGACTGCCTTATGTCTTCTTCATGTTCTTCTCCCAGTCTTATTCCTTCTCTCAAGCAATGCCAAGGACTGACAGGGCATCCCATTACTGTGAGGGTCTTCCTGTCCTCTCTCCAGACAGAAGCATTTTATGCCTCTTGCAGTGCATGTAGCTATTGTTAGGACTCTTCAGCTAGTCATGCTATTTCATGTCCATGGTGTTTTCATACCTAGCCTATATTTGGCTATAGTGACTGTTAATTTTGGGATACACTTGTAATTTTCACAGCAAAATAAGTTAAACTTAATAGTGCTGGTTTGGGCTTCTTTTTCTCCTTGTGTGTTACTACCACAATAAAAAGCAGCCATCAAGGCTAGGGTATTTAAGGGGGAGAATGGAAATATAATCCCCAGTAGGATAGTGGAATGGATAAATTCCACCTAGGTGGCTTTTGAAATCTTTTTCTGCTCTTTATGGTCTCATCATCAGTTTTCTGATGCATTTGTGATTTATACCCTCCATATAGGGTTTGAACTCTGCTTGCCTGTGGGATGTCTGCACAATGGATAAGGGAACAGTTGGTATGGAAGTGTGATGAATTCCTGACTCCAGTGAGCAGTTATGGTTTTAAAGGACAGAAGTGGGTCATACAATAATGTCTAGCTAGTTGGAGATGAGATTAAGACTTCCCTTCAGAGACCTTCTTCTGAGCTGCTGATGACATTTTCAGACAACAGGCTCCTGAATGGGCATTTCTCATGTGTACATATTCTCCCATTACAGACACCCACTATTTGACCTGTCGGATCCAGGAGTGCTCAGAGACCAAAAGGAGTGGGCCATTTTCACGGTCCATTGATATCAGCTCCCTTGTTGTTCAGGATGAATATATCTTCATCCAGGTACGTTGACTTGATAAGAATGTGACGTGAATTCTACCTGCACAAGGTATTTGTTCTGTGCAAGAGAGGAGGCATATTCCTAGGACAAGTGCATGGGATCGCAAATCGTTAAGAGCAGAGAGTCTATACCCACCTACTATAGATTGGCTATGCAGTCTGAAGCAAAACAATTGGTCTCTCTGTTCCTCACTTGTCTCATGTTGAACCTGATATATTTTGAAGCTTTGCTCGTCAATAATCATAAGGGTCCATGTGTTTCACAGAAACTCTAACTTGCTATTGTTGTGTCTACTTGGAAGTTGCAAGGAAACTATTGATGAACTGAAAAGAACAGAGGAGAGCAAAGGAAAGGTGTGAGTGATCATTTTAAAAAATGGAAAAGTTTACACTAATTTGACAGTCAAGTAATGCTAATGGATTGAACACAGGTTTGCAGTGGGAGGTAAAATAGCAAAGAGATTGCAAAAAGATGTTGCAGGGCACCGTCAAAGTAGAAGATGGCTGTAAATTTGTCAGCTAGTTGATGATGGTTTTATAGATGAGGAGAAGGTGACAGAACTTAAGTGAGAAATTACATGTTTTGAGATTTTCTGAGAAAACATGGGCTGAATGGTACAAGGCCATCTCTCCCTATTTCATACCTATGGAGTTGTGAGAATGAATCATAAGATGTCAAAGAGCAATTCCAAAAGATGTACATTCAAGTGAAGACCATAATCTAGGCTGCAGTGATTCCAGGACATAGAAAACTCAGGAGACAGAGATTACAGACATGATAATGGTAATTGACTGTCCCCTTTGCTGAAGAGTGGGAATGAGATGAGATGAAGCTTTGATCCAGCTGGTAAAGGAAAGACACATGCTTTGTTTTTTGACTAAGATTGGGTTAAGCCAAGCTCCTATTTTTCCTTCTTGAGGGAACATTTTTCTTGAATGCATCCAAATTGTAAGTTCTGCTCCATTTATTGTGAAGTTGTTCTTAAAAATGGGAGTTTAAGTGGGAAGGCTGATAAATTCTGTGCTGGGATTAGGTGAAGGACTGGACCCATGTGAGCTGGGAAGACTGGAATACGGAAAATGCATGCATGTGAGTAGCATTGGCAGTCTCCTCCTCATGTGAGCATGGGAGTGATCTGCTCTGGAGAAGACTAATTGCTATGGGAGCCACAGCTCCCCTCATTCTCCCCATGAAACCCAGTCTGCTACAACTTCCTTTGGGGACACCCACTGCTAGAATACACAGAGAGTATAGCTGTTGCAACTTACTCATGATTTCACTAGAGGCAATGGCTTTCCAATCGGTAAATGCTACGCTCTCCAAGGAGTATTTTTGAGAGACTGTGTTAATCTGGAGTTTTGTGTCTGAGGGCATTGTGGAGCATCCAATTCTTTTTGGCTAGCACAAGGCCTCACAGACATTTCTCAGTCTACAGTTCTCGCTTGTGTTAAAAGAAGGCTGCTGTGTTTAGAAAGTTGGGCTTGCAGTGAGGACATCTGCCTGGTGTGTGCACTCCTCTGCCTCAAATTAGCAATGAGTGGAAACAATGCTCAAGGCTCATGCTAATAACTACTAATTGCTTCAAGTTAAAAAAAAAAAGTGTTTGTATACAAACATGTATGTATATGTATGTGTATGTAATACTTCAAGTACCTTGAATATCCTTAGCACTGTTATATTTCAGGGTAATGGGTGTTCAAAGTGAAAATCATACACCCACACTTCTTAAAAAATTTTAAATGCACAAACTGAACATTTCTGCTGGTTTGGGCAGGAGACTCTCCCTTTCACAGTCTGTCTATCACTTTTCCCTCTTTTTCACATCCCACTTGTGGGATTTCTGGCCATCCAGCAGCCTGAAGTAAGTGGTTGCAGAAACTGGGCACAGATTGAGTCCAAGTAATACTCAAGTAACATGCAGACACTTCAGATTCACAGCATGCACCTTTCTGAGCTGAAGGTGTGTTAAATCCACTGTGTCCAGCTTATGGTTGATGGGCTATGCAGAATGTTTGCTTGGTACATATGTAGGAGTACTGATATGTCCTGGATGTATTAGTCTCACAAGCCATGTGATGTAGCTGCCTATTATGGGATGTGTCAGATTCACAGTGTGCAATATCTCATGCATATCATTCTGTCTGGATAATCTTGGATAGAAATATGGGAGCCAGCTCTTCTGAATTTCAAATATTAGGCATAGATGAATAAATAAATATCAAATTAAATGTTAAGAACCTGGTGAGGCTTAAAAGCTGCATAAAGGATAGGTGCATGAGTTCTAATGTGTCTGTGCTGAAACAAATCAGAAGTAATGTTGTGGAGTAAAACAGGTAACTCATTTCTTTTAATGTTCATCATGAAAGCTTTAGATTTTCAGTCTAAACCAGTAGTCTGTGTTTAGACAGTCTAGATCTAGACAGTCCAGATCTGTCTAGAGTGGACAGATCAAAACCTTCAGGGGCAATTCATCTTCTCCTAGACACCTATTGCAGGATGAGAAAGGTTTCTCTGTGAAAGTGCTTTTCTCATTAACGTTATAAGGCACCTAATTATAGCTTAGAGAAAACCCCTAGCTTTTTGACAGCTAAAATTAGGGAAGGCGAATCCCAGCTATTCATATCAACATTTTAGATGGTCGGTATGCAGTTATTCACTAGTGTATATCCATTCTAATCAAGTTGATAAACAGACCTGTAGCATCAGATTCCTGGGAAGCATTAACCTGTATAACTGTGCACTCAAAGCAGACGTGATATTGTGGTGCATAATGCTCAGGGGAAGGAAAAATATGGAAAATGTTACAGTACCATTATAAATCAATGATTCCTTATGTGGAGTGGTGTTGTGCAGCACTTCTGAAAGGATCTTGCAGAATTACAATGTAAAGAAAGAAAATGAGTATGGTCCAATGCTTGAAAGAAACTTGCCTATGAAGAGAGGTTGAAAAGATTGGGACTAGCTAACAGGCAAAGGAGATAAATAACATAGCACATGATGAAAAACGTAAAAGGTAATGAAGAAGGAAGAAAGAAATAGCTAAGAAGAGAGAACAGGAAGAATTCTTATGAATAGGACAGTAGGTGATCACTCTGAACTTATTGATTGACTTTCTATTTGATTGATCGATAGTTGTTGAAGGATGCCTAGCACAGTTCTAAGATTGGGTAATTCTGCATAAATTGATACATTACGAGAAAATCGTGCCCTCTGTTATGTGTATAAGATTTCATTCAGTTCACAGGATTGCTCTGGTGTAGCCAGGAGCCGATATCAGCTCTTTCCTTCATGGTTAATATTTAAAATTCATGCAGCTTGCATAGTGGATCATTTATTTGTGAGGAAACCTTGGAATATGATATTAAGTGTGAATTTATTTACCTAAAAAAGAGCTAATTTCATTAAGGTGTAGGAAATATTAGCTGCAACTTTGCCATTAAGGTCAATGTCAGTTACGTTCAATTATATAGCTGTGCAGTAATGGAGCCAGTAATTTCTGTATCTGTACCACACCTTTCCCTATAAGTGCCTTTGAATACTTGCTACTAAATTCGTATCACTTTCTAAACTCAGGCACAGAGGTAACCTGAAACTCCATAAGATCTGACTTCCTGACAATTACCTGAACTGCTATGGTATTCTCACGCGCACAGCTAACATTATAAGACTCAGGGGTCAGGAACTGTCTTTTGTTTTATGTATGTATCTAGTCTATAGATATTTTGGAGAATTTCTACAATAAAAATAAATCACAGTGTTGTTCTAGGGAAAAGATTTTTCAAGCAAGTCAAGTATCAGAATTTCTAATGGAATTGCTCAGGTTGCTGAAAAGAGACTAAAATGCAATATGCTTTAATGAAAATGGGGATTATTTGGCAGAAAATTATATTTTGAGTGAGAAGCATTGTTTGGAGAAAAAAACTTCTTATATTTCTCTAAGTAAGGAAAAGAATGTCAATGCTACTTAGTTCTTTAAAATAGCTGTGAAAGAGAAGAGCAAGAATGATCTGTGTAAGTTTCCTTGCCAACAGATGAAAAAGTGCAGAGAGTGAAAAAGTCTGGGCTGAAAAAGTCTCAGCACAATGTTGCTTATTTGTGGTGTTCTGAGAACTAATGGGGGTGTTACAAAATGGCAGTGCGTTCACTGGGAATCAGCTTTGCTGTAATACCCCGTTTTTTGCAGAAAGCAACATTCACGTGGGCAGACCTACAGCTGGCAGAGCTAATTATTGCTAAGTTTAAGTCATTCTCATTTATGTAATGGTAAAGTGCAAGTTCTCTCAGGTGCGATAACTCAGTGGTTCTGCTGGGTGCCTGGAGTCCTGTGCTGGACAAGTCTGATTACTAGTGGGGACTGAGAACATTCCCAGTTCAGTATTGCAGACCCAGGTAAGGACTGGATTTTCCCACAGATCCCTAGGTGTCAGGAGAGAGAAGTTAATAAAGATGAAACTCCAGGTTGTGTGGCATGAAGGCTGCTGACAGTACTGCTATTATAGCGCTTGCGACCCAAGGATGCAAGTGAGACAAAGTTTACAGGAGAGGTAGTATTTTTTTTATGAGATCAGAACTGATAGAGTTAGAAAAGGCACAGATAAGCTTTTGGGCATACTCATGAGATCCTAAGGGACTTGAGGAAGGATTTGGTATGTGAAAAATATCCCACCCCCCACCCCTTGAGCTATAGATGTAAGTCTCATAAAATATGTTTCTCCTCTCTATTAATCTTGTTTTGTTTTCCTTGTGTAAACTCTTCAGCGTGTGGCTTTCCTCCCAGAGGTCATACCAGTCTAGCTCTACATCCAGTTAACACTGTCCCCATTCCTCCCTTAACCTTCTGTCTCTGTCAGTGCTTAGAGACCCTCAGGGTAACTTTGGGCTGTTTGATTTGAGCTGGTTGTAAGTCAGTGCAGAGATGTGTGGATGGGCAATCAATACCTATCATGATTGTTTTTTATGTCTTTATTTTTCTCTGAGATGGTGCAGGGAATCTGTACCATCTGCAGCTGAAGTCCATCTGGAATGTAGCTCGGACTTTCAGCACTTTCCATGGCAGCGGCAGAGCTACTGGGCATGGCAGGCTCTTCCAAGTTTCAGAAGAAGCTGACACCTGGTTTGAATTTGAGGGTGATGTCTGTTTTCTCTAGAAGGCCAAACAAATGCCTTTGGAGACGAACACAGTCAGATCTGCCTTCAGGGCTAAAGGCTGGTGGTCTCACCTTGTACGGACAAGGAACGACACCTGCAAGCTCTGGTTGAAAAGGGCTGCCTGTTTACTTCTGCTCCAGGATCTGCTCCAGGATCTCCTCCATTTCCACTTTAAATGGGAAGTTCCTTACACTGTTAAATAGGGAGGCATGCTGAGAAGCACTTCATTATCACTTTCCAAGGCCTTTAAAGAGGGAGACCATGTGGGCATCTTCCCTTTTCCACTCCCATAGCATAATTTCACATAATTTATCAAGGTCTTTAACTGCAGGCTGAAATTCATGAGACGGTTTTGTGTGCCTGGTCCCCAGGTACCAAGGCACTGCTGCATTAATCGCTGATGCTGTCTCTCCCTTGACTCTTACCATTTCTCCGCTTGGGAAGATATCTTGGCAAGTTTCTATGCCATTTCATTTGTGGCTCAGCCTCCTGGGAACCCCAGGAGCTGCACAGCTCTCTCTTGACTCCTGATTCCTCTGGTGTAGGTTGTCCTGTGACATGTGAGGGTCCCATTCCCCAAAACCTAAGCTGCTCTGGTGGTTGCCATTTCTTCTGAATATGATGAAGGCGGAAGTGTGAGGTGAGCAGGGAAGAGAGGGTCTTGGCTGTTGCTAATAATCCTCTGGAATGAGATGGGATTAGCAGTGTTGACGTTCAGGAGCAGGGAATGGTGGTCACTCACAGCTTGCACATGCAGCAGTGTGGGAACAGCTGCAGTTATTCTAGATAGCAGGAATTTTACGTGGAAAGTGACAAGTTTAAGTTGAAATGCTCTTCTTCATCCTCTGAAGTTATTTTACACTCAGAAGAGTTTCGTTTAATTCAGAGAAGTGTACAGCAGGGCAGTGTCTCAGCCTGCTCACTAGGATAAGTAAGAACAAGCAAACTCAGAATTTCCCTAGATGTTCTTGTGTGGTGCAGCTAAGTGTGACTCTCACAATACACATCTGAATAATTCCTCTGGCTCACAGGAGTAAGCACTTCTGCCAAAAGCAGTTGAAACAATTCAGTCTTCTTTTGCATCAGAAAGTCTCCTTAAAACACACCAATATCAGCATTTACCCATAGTTACTGATAGCTTTTTATGGCACCTATCAATAATATTACCTTTTCTTGATGCTCGGAGTCTCATCAGTGTGTGTCCAAAAATCTTAGCTGAAGTGATATGATGGAAAATGGCTTTTGTAGAAAATGCTTTTTTTTTTTTTTAATCTGAATCAAATTCTATTTTTATCAAAGTTGATATTTTATGAGAACGTATGTTTTTTTCAGACTCAGTAAAAAGAAAAATATTTGTTATTAATAGCTCTAGAACTTGGATAGGGGGACATTTCATTTCTCTTTAAAGTTTTATGGAGAAGAAGTTCCTAATTATTCTATAAGCTACATATATCTAAGCTTAGCTCAGAGATATAGTTTATTATTATTACAGCTTGTAACTGTGGTTATTTAGTAAAACTTGGAAGTGCCAATGTTTAGTAGGATGAGTGTATATTTTAAGTTTAGCCCAGCCTCCAGTACTTGATAAATAAGTGTGCTTTGCTGACTTAAATACAGTTGTCAGGTAAGTAGACTTCAACGAGCAGCCATAGCTGAGATGATACCAATTCATATGGACACCCAAGTTCAGCTCTCAAACTGTCAATTTAATAACATAAGTTGTAAATTTCCTCAAGAATAAAGAAAGGAAAAAAATGCTTTTGTGTGTGTGTGTGTGTGGGGAGTTTGTTGGTGGTGGTTTTTTTTTTTTTTTTATATTATATATAACGTGAAGGCTCTCAGTGTATCGAGATAGGAGGGGAAAAATTAAACTTTGATTTCCTGGTCTAGAGCGTTCTCATTATTTTCATAGAAGCTAAATACACTATGTTCAAATATATATTTCTTTCCTCCATTTTTTAACTAGGAGCCAAAGGTCTTAACAGAAATCAATCTGTGCAATTTATTTTTAACTTCACCCTGCTTAGCTCCAATTGATTTTTAACTTTGCAATCGATGGTAGAGAGAATGGTTTGGTGGGACAATGGAGCACTCTCCAACTTGTAGGGCTTGGTCTTTGAGTCTTTTATTGAAGAATCATTAAAAGCTTATTATGAAACTAATAGGATGAAGACGTTTAAATGATGAACATGATTACACTTGTTTTACTGGTGAATCATGCCTACTATACCTGATCTTCTCTTGCCCCTATTTAAAAGGCCTCTTGCCCTTATTTAAAATGCTGGACAACACTCCAGTGGGGGAAATTAATCCCTACAGATGAAAGAAAGTGCATCCCAGGTGCGAGCTAAAAGCAGTTCTTAAAGCAAGATAGGCAGTAAGTAGTTAGCTACTTTTCTATTCACTGTTGGATGTTTTTCACCCATTTCTAGCATTGTTTCATCTTTGCTGTTCTGAATGTTATCAGAGTTGGAACATGAGGCTAAATATCTGTTGATAAAAATTTACTAGCATTTTCCATTATTTATTTATTTACATTTTGTTTCTAGGGCTTTTTGTGCTGTACTTTTTTATCACTCTCTCCCCTTCCTGCATCTTGTAAGATTCAATGCATCAGCAGTGTCTGCAGCTGGAGATGTAAAGGATTACCTTGGCAGACACATATGTTTTCTCTGAAATCCCTCAGGAGATTTAATGTGTACAATTATCCACCTCTCTTAAGTTGGTTTCTGTGTGGTTAGTGTGCATTCGCAGCTCTAACGTGGCTCGTGTTTTGGTGTAACTGTGCACATTTTCTGCAGGAGTTGTTTTTAAAACAAATCCAGTATTTTCTCTCAAGATAACTCCATCCTATCGCTGTGCCGTCATAGCTCTGAGGGGAGAGGGAAGTGAACAGGAACTGGGCCAGTGTAATAAATGCAGCTTTGTCTTAGCAAATTTTCACTGGTGGGTCTGACACTCTAAAATGTGTCATGCTTTCAAAGCCTGATGAATTTGCCAGGCAGCTTGAGGGTGCTTAGCCTACAGAAGCACTAATACGCATGTCTCTGCAGCGTAGAACCGTATCTCATCACACTCAGGTTGTTGTATATTGCCTTAATGACTGCGCAAAAGGTATGACATTAATGAAAGCCACAGGGAGATAATTCAAGCAAGATTGTACCTATCATAATGTGGTTTATGGTAGGGTAGTGGAGAACCTCAGTGCAGAGAAATATCTGGAAGTTGATTGCCCTGGCCATGATGAGTAATCAAGAAAGAAGAGCATTACATTAGGTTAATGCAGGTGGATCCTTCCTCCCTTCAGCTCACTGTATCTCCTGAATCTCTTGTGACTGACAGCGGGCTTAGGCTTGGGAGGGGAGGCATGACTTTTCACTTCACATTCTGGCAAACCTGTACAAGGCTCAGACAGCAGCTGGCTCTAAAAAACAACAAATTCTCTTGCTAAGGAGTGAGCATAGCAGCTTGCCTGTCTAACTTGTCATAACTCCTCCATGCTTTAATCCACAAGTTGATTTAGGGGATGTTATGCCCACAAGAAGGAGAAAGGGTAACTAAGGTTAAAACAGTGAGGAGGGATGCCAGGGCACCCCACAGAGGTGGAAAACGCAGATCAAGCATGTCATTACAATACTGATATAATGTTTCTCAAGTTTGCACTTCTGCCAATTCATTTTATGCTACTGGGAAGGAGGGAACTCTACGAGCAACAGAAGCCATCTCATCAGAAAGAAAGGGGTTTATTGGAAATAACATCCAAAGACTTACTGTCAACAAGAAAGTTTAAAATTTGGTTCTGTAAATTGACTGAGTTGCCATTTACTATGCTTGAAGTGGGAGGTAAATTACAGGAATTACAAATGTCTAAACATGTCTAATGATTGTGGGTTGAGCTGTACTATTACCAATTCTCTTTTCCTTAAAACATTATCAGCAAAGTAAAAAGTACATGTCCTGTTCCAATAAATGTGCGGGGCAAGTGGTCGTTATCCTTGTAAACCACCCAGGCTGATAAGCTATGTAGAAAAGAGCCCTCTGTTCTCTTTTAGCCATTAGCTTAGGAACCATGTGCTAGCTGCACACTGTCATTGTTTCTCCACCAAGGCTGTGCTTCTAATATGGGGTGTGTGAGAGTCTGCATCAGTGCACGTACCTTTAGCCTTTCTTTGAGCAGCGGGAAGCAGGTGGGTTCTTGCTTACCCCAGAGTCATTTTGGAAATTTAGTAGTTCCGTGTTCGTTACAGCAATACCTGACTTGTATTGGGAATTATGGGCATCAGCATCAGATAGCCAGCAAGATGAGAATGAAGGCTGGCACATTGTAATCTTCAGTTTCTGACATCATTATGGGTGTCTTTACATTCTGGGACCTCCTAACTCCTTATAGGTCCTTCTGCTTGCTTTCCAAATTCTTTTGGATGATAATTTTTTTTTTTTTTGTTAAGTGGTGTTCTGGTTTTTGCTG
>VXAL01001499.1:73040-86400 GCA_013399475.1 Chauna torquata | reverse complement strand
GACAGAAAAGAAAGGAAAAATAATGATAATAATAATAATGACACTAGTAAAAGAATATACAAAGCAAGTGTACACAATGCAATGCACGATGCAATTGCTCACCACCCGCTGACCGATGCCCAGCCTGTTCCCGAGCAGCGGCCCCCCTTTTCCCCGGCCAGCCCCCCCAGTTTTATCGTTCAGCATGACGTCATATGGTATGGAATATGCCTTTGGTCAGTCTGGGTCAGCTGTCCTGGTCCTGTCCCCTCCCAGCTTCTTGTGCACCCCCAGCCTCCTCGCTCGCAGGGCAATACGAGGAGCTGGAAAGTCCTTGGCTCTGTACAAACACTGCTCTGCAGCAACTGAAAACATCACCATTATCTTCATCAAAAAATCCAAAACACAGCATTGTGTGAACCTCTACAAAGAGAATTTAACTCTATCCCAGCCAAAACCATGACAAGTGAAAACCAAACCTGCTCTTAAAGAATCATATGCTTCAGAAATTATGGAGATGAATGGATTCCATGACATATTTTCTACCATTTCCACAGCCTCATGAACATATTTCTGTTGTCTTCTATGTTTGATGTAATCTGTCCTTTTTCAGGTCAGCATGGTTGATGAGCTAGCATATTGAAACTCTCAGGGCTTTTAAAGAGAAACTTGTCATGTTTCTTTAGGTATCAACTGATGTGAGACCAGACTTTCATCTTGTAGCAAAATATGGAAGTATTAAAGAAGAGTAGTAGATCACTAGTGGAGGGAGGAAGAAAGAACACAGGTTAGGAAAGACAAATGTGTTGAATGGCAAATGCATTTGTCCAAAGGAATCATTTCCACTGGCCAGAAGCCCAATTAACACATAAAATAGACATCTACAAAAACAGATTAACGAGCCAGTCATTAGGAAGGGAGGACGAAAAAGACAAACCCAGCTAATTCTGTACTGAGCATGACAGATGAGCTCACAGCAAATAATTGGGTTACATCCATCAAATGTGAACTAAGAGGAGGCATTAGAGAGGAAAACACTATCATAATCTCTGGGATTTACAATGTTGGAGAGTTTGCTCATCGGAAAAGGAAAAGTTCATCAAAATAAATTAAGTTGGGCCTTCCAAAATTCATTCTCTACCACAGTGCTTGCCAAAACTTTATTGAAGGATTGATCTTTTTTTTTTTTTTTTTGGAACAGTTATAACCATGGATGCAAATCATGCAAAGATGAGGTTCTGGCTGAGATAAGCTTCACACAACTCCTGCCAACAGAATTTGTGGGTGGCTTCATATTAACTAGCTCAGAAAGACCACAGACCACAAAGATTTTTGCTTCTAAACCTTTGTCAAGGTGATCTAGTGCCAGGTAGAGGACTGAAAGGGAATTTATCTAATGCACAGCGAACTTGAATGGTGTTTGAATTCTACCTTTCTATCTTAAAAAGAAGAAAAAACCAAATACCAGTTAGCAGTGGCATAAAACTTTTAACTATGTAAAATCTTTTGAGTGTGGCAGACTTGGAATAGAACCTGTCTTGGCACAGAGGGGGAATTTGATCACCTGCTGATATTTCTTCCACCCTATTTTCATGTGATTTAACTTAAAGACTGTGGGCTGTTTCCTATGTTAATTAATTATCACAGCATCCCTGTGAAGTATGTAAATATTCTTGTCGTTATCTTAAGCATAAATGGCCATGTCTCAGTCCATCAGAAGAGGTGGGTATAGAACCCAGTGACCTAACTAAGTAGTCACGGGACACATTCATTAAATCTGTACAAATTCATTAAATCTGCTACAAATACTAAGCTGGCATTGAAATCATGAGTGGTGTAAAATGAGTTGAGGTGTCAGAGTTATACCAGTGGAGAATTTGGCTCTTCCACGGGAGGTCAGAAATACCACCAAGAGAATAGGCAATATTTAAATATTCCTTGAGCTGTTTAAATAGCATGACCTAGAAGTGAGGGATACTTTGGGCAATATTTTTACAGTTGACAGGGAGATGCAATTAATGCAAACATGAATTTCTGCTTTTGAGTTGGATTGAGCATGAATCATAGAATCATTTAGGTTGGAAAAAACCTCTAGGATCATCTAGTGCAACTGTTAACCTAGCACTGCCAAGTCTACCACCAAACCATGTCCCTAAGCAGCACATCCACATGTCTTTTGAAAACTTCCAGGGATGGAGACTCAACTACTTCCCTGGGCAAGCCTGTTCCAGTACTTCACAGCCCTTTCAGTGAAGAAATTTTTCCTAATATCCAACCTAAACCTCCTCTGTTGCAACTTGAGGCCATTTTCTCTTGTCTTATCTCTTGTTGCTGGGGAGAAGAGACCAATCCCCACCTGGCTACAGCCTCCTTTAAGGTAACTGTAGAGCATGATAAGGTCTCCCCTGAGCCTCCTTTTCTCCAGGCTAAATAATCCATGCTCCATCAGCTGCTCCTCATAAGACTTGTTCTCCAGACCTTTCACCAGCTTCGTTGCCCTTCTTTGGACATGCTCCAGCACCTTGATGTCCTTGTAATGAGGGGCCCAAAACTGAACACAGCATTCGAGGTGCGGCCTCACCAGAGCCGAATACAGGGAGACAATCACTTTCCTAGTCCTGCTGACCACACTATTTCTGATGCAAGCCAGGGTGTTGTTGACCTTCTTGGCCACCTGGGCACACTGCTGGCTCATATTCAGCCGGCTATCGAGCAGTACCCCCAGGTCCCTTTCTGCCGGGCAGCTTTCCAACCACTCCTCACCCAACCTGTAGCGTTGCATGGAGTTGTTGTGCCCCAAGAGCAGGACCCTGCACTTAGCCTTGCTGAACCTTACACTGTTGTCTTCGGCCCATTGGTCCAGCCTATCCAGATCCCTGTGTAGAACCTTCCTACCGTCAAGCAGATTAGCACTCCCACCCAACTTGGTGTGGTCTGCAAACTTACTGAAGATGCATTTGATCCCCTCATCCAGATCATTGATAAAGATATTGAAGAGAACTGGCCCCAGTACTGAGCCCTGGGGAGCACCACTAGTGACCGGCCTCCAACTGGATTTAACAATATTCATGACTCTTTGGTCCCAGCTACCAGCCAGTTTTTAATTCAGCAAAGCATACGACTGTCCATGTCACGAGCAGCCAGTTTCTCCAGGAGAATGCTGTGAGAAACAATGTCAAAATCCTGAAGTCTAGAATCAACTGCATAGTCTGTTCTCTGCTGTGAAAACTTGACTTTGATGTTGTGATATTAGATGGGAAAGTTATCCTTCTGAAATATCACTCACAGCCCTTTCACCATCCTCACTCCTGGAGAGCAGGGCCCAGAAATACTACTGTGCCAGCCCACAGTGTGCTTTACCTGGAGTGAGAGTCAAGTGACTCTTGCTGTCTCCTGAGAATGAACTCTCTCTGCCACTGGCTTGCTTTGAGACCATAGGCAAATTGCTTTTGATTTTTGTGTTTGTTTCCCCTCAACTTTAGCTATATGTTGTCTGTTAAGTTTTATCTCACTATGGTATGGGCTGGTTTTCTGCCTTCTTATGCAGCATATGATATAGTGGTTGTTTTTTATTTATTTTTCTTCTTTAGGGAGCACTGAATGCTGCCATAATATCATTACAAGTGAAAAAAGGCAAACAGGCAAAAAAAGAAATCTTAATGTAGAAGCCTGTCCTATTTGTAAACCTTCCTACCTTTCCAGTTCTTCAAGCTGTCAATAGAAAAGCCTTCTCTTGAGTTGCTTAGATATCAAATTTCATGACCAGTAACGTCATGTCTTTCAAATGACAGCTTCTCTAGAGAAGAATGCTACCATCTAGAGGTGATATCATTACTGAGAATATAATTGATGTTAGAGCAATATTCTATGTAAGCTCATTCTGAAATATCACTGTAAGATAAAAGGGACTATATCTAGGAGAGAATCTAGGACCTTTCTGTTAGCTTTATTGGAAACCTAAGAAGCCTACAAATCCATATAATAGAGAAGTGCTGTGTGTATTGTATCTCAAAACCTGCAAGCTTGCCAAAACAGCAGAATATAGTAAATACACCTATGTAAGCCTTTTTGTAGCCAGGCCTGAAATGGTGCCAGAAAGAACACCCACAGCAAGACTAACGGACTAGTGACAGGTTTAAAATCCCATATATTGCAAATTATCAGGGCTAGATCTCATCAATGCGTTGGATTATGTGTAGTCTTTACAGCTCATTCACTCCATAAAACCACAGATTTGAATCAGTTTCCCCCACACCCTCATTCAGAGATGGTATGATTTCAGAAAAAACTAGCTTTACAGTGACAAAGAGCACCTAAGAGCGTAGCTCCAGCTTTCCAAGAGAACACTCACTGCATTTACTGTTTGCATCAAATAATGCTAGTGTGCATCTCTCATGTTAGGCACTGTAAAAGGTTGTTGGAAGACAATTGTGTCTCCAAGGTGTAAACAGACATGTCTGTGAAGCAGCAGAGAAAAGAGGTATTGTTTCCTTCTTATGGAAGAGGAACAGAAGCACACAGACTTTAAATTACTTGCCCAAGGTAGTTGTGTTGGAACAATGTGATGAAAACCAGATCTTGTTTCTTGCACTCAAGACTTTAAACTTTGTATTCACTTTTCCCTTTTTTATGAGATAACTAATGTTAAAATCATGCTGGAATTGAAGCATAAGAGACAAAATGGAGAGTACAATAGCACAGCTTAAGTAAATAATGCTCCAACCCTCCCAAGCCTGGGATTTATTTGATGAAGTTATACAGAGACTTTCAGGGACAGCTGTGCAGGTCTTAGAAAAGATATCTGAAAAAAAAAAAAAAGGTGTCAAACCCTCTTAGAGGTGTCAGTGTAGGGTGTCTCAGAAGGGCCATCACTCACTTTCTTTGATGTTTCCACAGGTGACAGCTGGTGGAAGAGCAAATTACTATGTGTCATACAGACGGGAGCCTTTTGCACAGATTAAATTGCCCAAATACTCTCTTCCTAAGGTGAGTGCACCGTTTATGAACACAGACATGTAATATCTTGAATAGCTCAGCCTGCACGATGGCGAAGCACCTCAGTGGAGTTCCTCTCTGGGGAGCTACATTTGTTGTGCTACCTGAATGATCTTTCTTAAATATGCGTTCAGGATCTTTGTCTCTCACTGCCTTTGATCAGCGAGTGTATCAGAAAGAGCGGATTCCTTTTTCCTCTGTAAAGAGCAAATGGGAATAAAGAAGTACCTCAAAGTAGAGGTTGAACCAACTTCTCCTTGACAGATCTGCTATGAACACCTTGTTCTGTTCTCTGCTGAAGATTTCTCTGGTAAGCCTTGCCATGACACTAGGGGTTCTGGAGAATGCTTAGGTTGCTGAGCACTACTGCAGTCTCCATACAATGAAAGAAGCACAAGATATAGCAGCTCTACTGTTCCCATCCTATGGCTGGACATTGTCAACAAGTCATGGAGGTGGAATTGGCTCCCTAAAAGTTGTACCTTAATGATGCTTTGGACATGCAGAACCACTATATGATGCTGCTTAGGAGATGACTGGGATGGCAGTGCCTAAGATTAACAGTGACCAGCAAAGCTGGGAGGGAGGGAAGCTAGTACTTCTCATACAACTGTGCCTGGTTTTCCCCACTTAGACCTTAGCTATTTGCCAGATCGAATGGGTCAAGCTTCAGCAAGAAGAATATGTCTCTGAAATTAGACTCAAATTCCCTAGTGCAGTCATTGCTTAGGATTGTGCAGAACAGAAAGGATCAGCCTTTACAGTGCCTTGGCTGGATACAAGTTTCTGGGTAGCCTGATGAGCAGCTCAGACTGCTCCTGCTCTTTGTAGCCACAGAATGGCTACTGAGGCTACTGTTGTATAGGACTGATAATCAGCAGTAATGGCCTTCCCCTTTACTTCTTTCCACAAGTGAAAATTTTTGTGGGATAACTGTAAAATTGTTGGACAGATTTGCAAGGTAGGCTGGATATAGCCTTCTTATTGCCTGTGGCATATCTACAGTCTAGCAGATATGGGATGCTTGCTTTAACTTGTAGCTGCAAACTTAACAGTTGTGAGAAATTTGTACCTTGAATTCTGTGTTGCACCTTAACTTCTTCACATTTGGGTTGATGACAGTTAACAGTGTATTGACACTTGCATAGCACAGATACAGTTTTTTGTCCTTCTGTGCTGTGGGATTCACAACGTCTGACCATGCACTGACTTTTGAGAAACACTGCTGCCATTTTTCAGGAGAAAAACAATATTTATACTCCGACCTTATGGAGCATTGAAAGCTGCCCATCCTTAAAAAGACGAGTGGATGGAGAGAATGAGTGCCCTATGATTGCCCTGCTTTATTGACTGATGTTGTTGTAGGTTGCTGGCCTGCTATGAGATGAATTTGTTGGTGGCCCTGGTTTGGAACTGGTGCATATAGTATAAAATCAGGGTAGCTTTTGTCATTTAAAAAATAAGGACTACTTTTAAGCAAAGTTTCATGGTGAAGCCTTATAGCCATGCAAAGTCTTGTTCATGTTGCCCTTAGTCACCAGAACGTTTTTGCTGTATAGTAATAACTATCCTGTCAGCTGTACATTAATGAATTCTGCTGGAGTTGAACATATGTGAGGCTCGCAATAGAATAATGAAATATTTCCAAAGCAACTGGTCAAAACAGATTGAAGTCATTGGGTAATTTGCTTTATTTTCACACTGCTGGACTAGGTTGGATATGTGCTTAATCTTCAAAGAATTATAGCTGTTGGGCAAGAACCAAACATCCTGGTTTAGTCTTCTTTCATTGATGGAAATGGCAAATCTCCCACTGGCTGCATTCAGTGGGACAGAATTAGGCTCTCAAAAGTTTTTTCTCTGTATTCCATATTGATAGGCAATGTTAAGTGTCCTAGAAATAGCCCCATCTACTCTACCCTTACTTTTCATCTAGATAACTTGCACAGAAGGTTAGGTTGCCTCCTAGGCAGGATGGCAGTGTTGAGCTGATCCTCCCCCAGATACTCGTCCCCAAATCAGGTCACTCTGTTCTTTGGCAGACTTCCAGAAGTAAGGTTTCTTGTTGCAGAAATAGTGCAAGAAATTAATCAAGGCTCCTTAGCATCTTGGGGAAATTTTGAATAGATAGATAAATGAAGTCCTACATAATCACAGTGCTTTTGCTTCTAGTTGATCCAGAGTTAGTTTGATCAAAAAGGGTGGCAAGGATGAAGTGCTTTAATACTCATCACTGCCCTGAAAATCATTTCCAGGTCATGAACCTGCTTTAAGGACATACTGAGGAAATGTACTGTCAGATCTCTTTGATATTAAACTAAATGGAGAAACCCTTGCTGGACCTTCATGTCCTGGTCACCAGCAGGAATCCAGCAAAGGTTGGTGGATGGATAATTTGATAGTGTATATTGAACAAACCCTCAATAGAAAAGTATCTGTTATTAAAAAATCACACAAGCATTAGCTCAAACTAATCCTTATGCCTGAAGTTCAAAGATATGTGAACTCACTTCTGGTTTCTTGAAACTGGTTCTTTACCTGTTGGAAGCACAGCCTGTTTGTTCAGCGTATGGATGGAAGTTGTCACTGGTTTAGCCTGGTGCTACACCAGGCCTAGTAACTATGAGAGGACTCCAGGCTCCAAGGCTGTGAATCTTCCATGACTGGTAAAACTCACTTTCAACTTTATAAATAAAAAATGAAGCTGGATGAAATTCCTTGAAGCTACCGAAAATGAAGAAAGCAAAAATGCTTTGCCTAGCTGGTGGTCATTAAAAGAAAGAAATGCAGAAAAGTCACAATGGTGGTAATTTATTGGCTTGCTCTAACAGAAAATTGTTTAACATGCCTATAATTCATGCTCTATCTCCATTCTTTCATAAGTCATGGTAATTACTACGTGTCCCAAAGAGTGAAGAAATATAGAGATCCTAGTAATAGGACTGTTGTATTTTTTTAACAGGACATGCATATTATCAGCACAGTTGACAATCAGGTGTTTGCAGCTGTTCAAGAGTGGAACCAGAATGATACATATAACCTGTATGTCTCGGATACTCGAGGGATTTACTTCACCTTGGCCTTGGAAAATGTGAAAAGCAGTAGAGGACTGGAAGGCAATATCATCATTGACCTTTATGAGGTATGTAGTAAAGGTCATCCTACAAGAACAGCAACTGCTTGCCAGTTCAGGCAAGTGCAAGTCTCTTACTCCCCTTCCAAGATCTTCGTTTGTTTTGGGATCGGCCCAGAGGCTTTTACTGGATTTGATGCTGAGCTGACTCATATGGGGATAGATGCAGAGCATTCTGCTACGGGTGTGATAACTATTTGTTTATTTATTTATTTATTTATTTTCCAAATAAATTTATTTTCCAAATTTTCCAAATCAGTGATTAGTTATGCTATGTCACATTGCCAAAAGGGAAAACAATTTTCCCTCTCATCCTAATGTGGATGTCTAGAGAAGGTCTAGAAATACGGATTTTCCCCTTGGACAGCCAGAGACACCTGCTCACAGTCAGGGAATATGAATTCCACCTTTGTAAGCACTGAGCAGTTCATGAATTATAAGCAGAAGTTTATAGGTGTCATTTGCATAGATATGGGCAAACGGATAACTTCTACTCTTAGTCATCTTCTGTTCTCATTCTTTTGCTAGGCCTTTTAGCCTTGGCCAAGTCCATTCAGGGTAGTTGTTCCAGTTCCTGGTTTCTTCAAAGCATTCTGGCTTTGGTGGGTTGATATCCTTTTGGCTGGAAGATATGCTGAGGTTCAGGGCTCAGCACTCTGCCAGCAAGAAACAGCAATATTAACTACAGTAATACTAGTACTAGTGGTTGCAGACTGACTTGGGGAAGTTCTACTGTAACACAGAGAAATGTGTTTCCAGTTTTATATAGAAGTCAGGTTTATACATTTATTTATTTCAGCCAGAATAATGCCAATTTAACAACATCATCAATTTGTGTATAAAAATCCTGGTGGTTTGAGGCAGTGAGAGAAAACTCACAAATCACACATGGATCAATACGAAGAACAGGATTTACATTTTATTTTCACCTCCTTGAATATATTTTCCTGCCTCGGAAAAAAAAAAAAAAAGATGTATTTCTGTACTGTGATGAGCCAGCTGAAGTAAACACGCATTATCTCCCATTCCTAGGCATGGTCTGTACTCCCCAGCTGTGTATCAGTCTTTACTGTTAAATGATGATAGAGATTTTCATGGGGTTATTCAAAGGGTAGTGTCACTCAGGGAAGTTTAAAGCCAGAAGGTTTTGCATCCTGGCTGTTGCCAGGAAGTTCCAGATTTGCAGCAAGTTCCTCCATCCTGTCTCACTTTCACAGCTGTGCAACAGAGACCAGACTCAACATAAAATCTGCTTGGGGATATTTTGGCAGGACCATATTCTGTAGGAATCGGTTCTGCTGACAAAAATCAAAACATTTGGAACAACTGGGTTGATTTTGACAGAATTTAGGAATGGAGGAGCATGAAGAAATCAAGTTTGCAAAACATCAGTATTTCAATATATTCAGGATTTCCATCTTTTGTATAAAAGAAGAAAGAGACTGAAACAAAAAGATCTCATGCTGCTTCTGGTGTGACCTGCTGCCTCCTGTGTTATGGAAATCTGGGGAGAGAGTGGGGCAGACCACATCCCCAGGCTCATAGAGCTAATGTGAGAGGCGGTGCATGCTGTCCCCGCAAGCCCATAATAGGTCTGTCTGCAACCACTCAGGGAAATCTACAAATGGGCTTTTTGCTAGGGATTTGTTCTGTGAGCATCCTTTTTTCTTCTAGAGAGAGGGACTGCACAAGGCCCTTTCAGCTGTGCAGGCAGCATCATGATGTATTTGTAATGCCATTCACGGTCTTCTCAGGCTGGACTGAGATGATTTTATTGCTTTTGCAGAGAGCTTTCACTGCTGCGAGTGCTCAGGTGGGCCTTGCCTTTGGCCTGTTCTTCCGATGTTTTTTTTTCATCTCTCTCCATTTTTCCTAGGTAGCAGGGATCAAAGGCATATTCCTGGCTAACAGAAAGATAGATGACCAAATCAAGACTTTCATTACCTACAATAAGGGCAGAGACTGGCGTTTGCTGCAGGCACCGGACACCAATCTAAGAGGGGATCCTCTAGTTTGCCAGCTGGTGAGTGGCAGACCTTTCCAAAGCGTAAATGACTCCTTTAGAGCCTCTTATATTAGTCACTGGGTTACCAAAACTTCAAATGAAGCTAGGTGGGAGGGATTCTTGCCAGTCAGAGAACTGCAGAGTCAGGTGCTCTAAAGTGGAGCACAGTTTACAGACAAGAACTTTAGGTTGGGCTTGCAACATAATTCAACACCATTCAGTGAACAGCCATTTTACGGTAGGCTGTAGCCTCTGTCTTTCAGAGGAGTGGTGTTCCCCTGGACTTTAACTGATTACTCTCTCCTGTTTTTTTCCTCCTGACTTGCTAGGTGTTAAGTGAGTTAAATAGATTTCCCTTAAAATCTATGAAGCTGTACAAAAAGAAGATTCTCACCATCTTGCGTGACCTTTTTTATGGAACTTAAGTCAGAATATGAAAGTTACTAGGAGAAAGTGCTTTGGATCAGATTATTGGTAAAAACAGATGCAGATATGCTCGCCGGTAATGCAGCATTCCTGCTTCTCTTGTTCACAGCTACTTTTACAGTGCTTATTCAGAAAATAAACATATGCTTCTATTTGTAATAGTGCTAAGAGGAGAGAGATCATTTTCAGAAGGATTGGAGCATCTGTAGTCACCAAGGGTTCCTCTGTTACTTGACTTGTTGCATATTGAAACTTCTGCCTTCTGTTTGTTTTCTGTCAACAGCCCTTTTGCTCGTTGCACTTACATCTGCAACTCTCAGAGAATCCATATACTTCAGGAAGCATTTCCAGCAAGGAGACAGCTCCTGGGCTGCTGGTGGCAACAGGTAAGAGCCTAAGTGCTTCTCAGCACTCACCCATACTTCACTTGGATCCTGAGTGTATGAGATGTTTCCTGTTGGTGTAAAAGCTTTCAGCTCTGTTTCAGCAAGTGCTAAACTAAACTCCCATGTGCTACGGACTAGGAGAAGGCATGTGTCCTCTTACTTCAAATAATCCTGCCAGGTTTTTGTTGCTATGCAATAGCCCATATGCAGGTCTAAGCCCAAATCTGCATGGGATCATTACCAACTGGCATTATTAAGTCCTCTCACTTGACATCATTACAACCACTGACATGGGTCTACCCATTTGCTGGAGTTACCATGAATGAGAATAGGGCCTATATTCATGGCTATGCTCCCAGGCAGTATCAATGCATTCCACCTTTTAAGTAACAAGCACAGTGTTTTCACAGAGCCTGTTGGGTGAAGCCTGGGCTTCATGAGTGCCTGTCTTGTGCATAGCACCTACTTTCTACATTGTGTTGCTGCAAGACTAGCAGCACTTCTTCAACACTGCATGGGTCATTGTTGCTGTGAGTCATTTTGCAAAATGGTGTTTTGGCAGGTCGCAATGTTTTAATGACAACATGCTACAATACTTGAACGGTGGCAATGGATGACCCACTGTAATTAATCTGACAACCGTCACAAATGCTTTTGTCCTCCATTGCCTGCACACAGCATGTAACCTCATCAGGATGGATGGAGCTACCAACCATGTTCAGAGCTCCCACAGCTCTGTGGGAGCTGCTGGGGTAACAAAGTGCCTTCTGAATGGCTGTTGCTATTGAAAGCTGGTCTCTGAAGCAGGTAGCTGTCCTGCCTTTTCACAGGGAGGCTCCCACATATTTTCATATATGTTCAAGTAGCTTAACTGTTCTTTCCAAGGATCAATTTAACTGTAGTTCTTTCTGGCAGTTTAATTCCTAATAGTTTAATTCAAGTGGCTTGCAGTTGTGTCATGTTAGTATACTGCCTATATGAATTTACAGTTTCTTCCAGCCGTTTCCATTCTCATGTCCTTCTGTGCTTCCATGTGTCTGCCAGACTAAGCCAGAACATGAAACACAGGTTGCCTTCATGACATTTATAACTCAACAAGGGAAACATCAAGTGATTTCCAGTTCACTGATCCAGGCCAAAGAGGACAAGATAATGTGGTTTAAACCTCCAGATCTTCTTATGCTTAGCCAAGTGGAGTCATCACTCCTGGCAGGTCACACTTGCTAGATGGATGTGCAGGAGCAAGCGCTACCCGTGGTGCTGTGATTGCAGAGGTTTTTTCTTTAACCTTTTAGGAAGCAAATAGAGGCAGCAGGACAGTGTGATTCTAGGCATCGATCTAAATTGTTAGTAAATGAGGTTCTTTTCAAGCTGCCAGTGCATGGGATGAATGCTTTCCCAGTCTAACAATTAACCTTTAAGAGGCAGAATATCATTTCTGCCTTACTGCTTTGTACAATAAAAAGCTTAACCTGTTGGGAATATACACATCTGTTTCCACTAACCAGCTTCACAACAACAGGAGTGTCTCACCATGTTGGCAAATGTGTTCCAGGATAAGCATTGCAACTTATTTTCACAGGCATTGGCTGCTAAAAATCTCTGCTGAGCTATCGTGCTCTTTGATTTACAGTGATGCATTTCGAGCAATGATGGGAAACTCAGACTCAGTTTGAGGGCAGAGGTTAGATTCTTGCAAATGGAAGAATTATGTTTTAATATTCAAATCCTGTTCACTTACTTGGGAGTTAGTTATGCTTTGTGTGGGTTTGAATGCATACAGCTGAATGAAGTTAGATGGAAAGAATGAAGAAAATCATGGGACAGCTTTACACAGAAAAACAGGCATGATTTCCTTGTGCCTTCGTCTAAAACAGTTTGTCATTCTTGCTGGTGTCAGGGAAGGAAGATGAGGTAGGTGGACAGTGTGGCATTTTCTACATCCTGAGCACTGATGCAAAAGTCTTTCTTGAATTGTCCTGCCTCCCTGAGCCAGAAGTTTTATTTTTTGGAAATAATATTATCACAACAGTGCGGCTAGTTGGATTCCATGATGCTGACAGGAGTGCGTCAACCTGCATCTGGGTTTTAATTTCTCATTTTCCAGCACTAAATGTCAGAAATTCAATTAACATTTTCATTAAGGTGTTTTTATTATGCTCTTGTTGATGCTACAGATGTCTAAGACTGCCACCTCTCCCTTTGCTGTTTTTGAAGAAAAAATATTAGTTCTCCCTTCCTTCCATGGAAATTACACCTGTTTTAAAAACAATCTTACTTGGAAGGTATAAGAGTGGCTGTATTGGGTTTACGTGGTAAAGGTTTGGTAGCAGAGGGGGCCACAGTGGTGGCTTCTCTGAGAAGATTCCAGAAGCTGCCCCATGTCAGAGAAGAGCCAGCTCCAGCTGGCTCCAAAAGGGACCCGCCACTGGCCAG